>OY723385.1:24638063-24790563 GCA_963210295.1 Ophion ellenae | reverse complement strand
TTAACCCCGTTGAAAAAAATGTTATCTCTTGGTCTGCAAAATAGGCCTCCGTGGCGGCGATTATTTCGTTATTGGAGTGGAATTTCTTCCCGGCGAGTGATTTTTTTAGATTCGGAAACAAAAAAAAGTCGCACGGAGCCAAATCTGGAGAATACGGTGGATGGGGCAGCAGTTCATAGCGTAATTCGACCAATTTAGCCGTGGCGAACGCGGAGGTGTGAGCCGGTGCATTATCATGGTGGAAAAGCACTTTCTTTCTCGACAAATGGGGCCGTTTTTCTTTTAACACGGCGTTAAATCGGCTCACTAGTTCGGCGTAGTACTGTCCCGTGACCGTCTTGCCCTTTTCCAGGTAGTCAATAAAAATCACACCTTAAGAATCCCAAAAAACAGTGGCCATCACCTTTCCAGCCGACGGGACCGTCTTCGCCTTCTTTGGAGCAGGTTCACCGGGTAAGGTCCACTGTTTTGACTGCTCCTTGGTCTCTGGAGTATACCAGTGAATCCATGTTTCGTCGACGGTCACGTAACGACGCAAAAACTCTTTTGGATTGCGATTAAACAGCTCCAAACACTGCTCTGCAGTGGTCACACGAATGCGCTTGTTGTCTGCAGTCAGCAAACGCGGCACCCACCTTGCCGACAGCTTCCTCATGCCCAAAGTCTCATGTAGGATATGCCACACGCGTTCTTCTGAGATGCCTACTATCACAGCTATCTCGTGCACCTTTAATCGGCGGTCTGACAAAACGATATCGTGTATTTTTGTCACGTTCTCCTCCGTAGCGGCTGTTTTTGGAGCACTTGGGCGTGGATCATCAAAAACCGATGTACGACCACGTTGAAACTCGTTATACCAAAATGTAACGGTCGCCATCGAAGAAGAAGCATCCCCATACACTGCATCCAAGCGTTCTTTAATTTCACTGCGCGATTTCCCTTCCAAAAACAAGAATCGAATCACCGACCGATATTGTTCTTTCTCCATTCTTTCAAAAATCAACGGACACACTTGCTTTCACACGCTCTCAAAAGAGAACTACAAGTCCGATCCGGCTGAAATTTTGTCAGTAGCCGTCTACAAGACGGTACTACACTATAGTGTATTTCTCTTGCAATAGTGGCACCATCTAGCGGTGAGGCTAGGTACTTGTCAAATGACCCACGTATGAGAGAATCGTTCCTGAAGCATTGTGCTTCTAAGCCACGTTTTTTAAAACCTAATGGCAGAACAACTCCTCCACAGCGGGCGGAGCTTACTGGGAGTACTATTGCTGCTTGGAAAAGTTTATATAAGTTAGTACTCCTTTGGAGTAAGCTTTCTTATATTTCCAGCATTTATTTCACCATTTTCAAATGAAAGTATGTTTTTCATCAATATCGCTTCAACTGACGTATCAATTATTATAGTTTAAAATCATTATTAATGAAATCCAATCCGGTCATTATATTAAATTTGCTATGATGAGCTGCATGAGCTAACGGTAGATTCTCAAATCGGCGTTTTAGATTTACAATGATATTATCTACTCCTTGGTTCTGGTTGTGCATTGACCGGCAAGTCTAATGTATTGGTTTTGGGCACAGTTAACATATTTGTAAAATTTAAATATCTATTTAATTTACGTAATGAAACAGCCACTTTTTATATAAGTTATGAAATTACGACGAAGGAAATAGTTGAAGTTTTATTAGATTATTTCTTTATGCTTATTTGGGGAAACAAATACAATTTATCCATTTTGGTTCGATTTTTTTTCGTGTAGACATCGGGATGTCTAGGGGGGAGAGGGCGCTGCCCACCCTCGCCCCCTCGTGTCTACACCAATGTTCGTCGCTACAGCTATAAGATTACAGATTACGCTGGTTTTGAGTACACATGAAGTACCTGACTGCATTATGGCACGCACATCATCTGGCGTATATGCGAATCCACAGAGCACTTAGGTAATAACGCGGTCGAACAGTGTGTAGGCGCACACCCTTATTCACAGATGAACCGGTAAGCCATCTAGCGCGATGGAGGAAACCCAGGGAAAGCTAACGGCTCTATATATTTTATATATAAGTAATCACGGCTCAATATCTTTCTGTTTGATCCAAGCCAGTGTATACGTTTGATTTCACTACTATTAAACAATCTAACACACACACACACACCTACACTCAAATGGTTTACATAATATAAGGTACAAAATAGTTTGAATATACTTCAACCTATTGGATCGGATTTCAATGAGAAATATAAAATAATAATAACTAACGACTGGAGAATAACATCGAATCGGTATGACGGGTATAAAGACGAATAACAAAACTGCTGATAATGCAAAGACCGTCGGAGCGCCTTAAAAAACGACTAGCTCCGCTATTTTACAAACTGGGAATCCATTCAACGCACGAGAAGCGGAATGACAATTTGACGGAATACATTGACACGCTGAAGCAGAAGTTTATATATGGTGGTTTATGCAGGACGTATGAGGCGATACAAGGCATTAGGAGATCAATTAAATTAAAATTTCAGGTTTACGAAAAATAAGAAGATATTCTACCACCTGCTAAATACCACAATCCGGGTATGAAAAAATAACGGAGTCCTGAGCGAATAAAGACCTAACCAAGTATTGGTCAACAATGTGGGTAGCGCCAGTAAAGTACAAGAGCCACGCCACATGGATACAAGAGAAGCAAGAGCATCTGCGCGATCGCCAACCGATGGGATACAATGACATCAAAACAGAAGGACTATCCGAAGGCATCAGGACGACGCACAGCTGGAAGGCGCCGAGCATCGACGACATCTATAACTTCTGCTATGAGCGGTCGGACTGCCTTCATCAGTGAATGGCCGAATGCGTCACAACGATCATTGAGCACCGAGAGATGCCGCCAGGTGTCGTTACGCGCAGAATTACATGCACATTGCTAAAGAGGGAGGAAACACTGAACCCAGCGAAGTATCAACCGATTACATATTTGCCAACCATCTACCAGCTACTAACTCCCTGCCGAGCCTAAAAGATTTTTACCTGCACAGAGGTTGAGAAGACTTTAGCAGAACAGCAGAAAGGCTGTCGCAAGGTGCATATAGCATGTGAGAAGCAGCTTAGCATCGATTCAGTTGTGCTCAAACTGACGCATACGATCGTTAAATGACGCAATCAAAACCTGCACGTATCATATGTTGATTACAAGAAGACCTATAACAGCGTGCCGTATTCTTGGACGGTCGTGGAACTACGCATATACAAAATACACCCAGCTATCGTGGGCTTTCTGACGCGGGTCATGGATTAGTGGAGAACAATACTACGTTTGCTTACGGAGGAAAACAAAGTAACGACCCCGGATATCCGTATGCGACATGAAATATTTCAAGGAGATACCGTAACCCCGTTGTGGTTTTGTCTTGCACTGAACCCACTGTAAAGTCAATTGAACAGCTTCAAGTACAGGTTGAAGCTAAAGACCGGCACGGAAAGCGGATACACCATCTCACATTTGCGGTACACGGATGGCCTCAAACTCTATGCGACCAGAGAAAACCAAATGCAAGATCTTCGGGATACAAACAAGACCTTTTCACGAGACATCAGATTGACGTTTGGACTGGGAAATGCAAGATTATCCTCATCGAGAAGGCGAAGATGATAGGGGAAGACCACTATCTTAACGATCAGAGGACCGTCAGGGCGACGCAGGACGGTGACAAATACAAATACTCAAGAGTGACGCAAGCAAGGCTGATTGAGAAAAGGTGAATCAAAAATAATATTACCAATAAGTACACGGTCTGACCTAACCAAATCTACCGGAGCATATTGGGGGCGAAGAATGTAATCAAAGCGATTAGTACCTTGCCATACCGATGCTGAAATCGTCCTTCGGGATAATAAAATCGAGTCGGCCATGCTTGGGATCCTTTTAGCGACTAACGAGGACCAAACTAACGGCGAACAGGTAACATCATCCACGTCAGGTGGTAGAGCGGTTTACCAAGATCCGAGGGAGGCAAGGGCCTGCTCGACATCATCAGTCGCCAGAAGCAAATCAAGTCGGCCCCATTCTTCTGTGGCAAACAGCGAGTGTCGCCGATGAACGACGCAATAGAACGGGAAGACGGGAGCCACGCACCACTGAACTACGCAGAACAATATACTAACGACGTCGAAATCATCACCAGCTATGGAAGTACCCGGCAATCTTGGTAGTCCAGTAAAAGAGACGAAAACCCATTACTTTTTAGCGTAGAATATGAAATTTTGACTGAAGGTAAATGGTTGTATACTGAAAGTAACCCTACTTGAGCGTTGCTCATCAACTCGCCCCAACCCTAAGAAATAGGGGTTGAAAACTTAAAAATCGCCGTATCTCGATAATGAATAGCCCGATCAAAAAAGGTTTCGAACAAAAGTTGTTCGGAATGATAAAATTCGTATAAAGTTATCTGACGTCCAACCGCCTATCTTTGAAAATAGCGGGACAAAAATCATTCAAAAATTGGGGGTCGATGCGTGTGCGAGTGGAGTAGACATATCCCCGACTGGAAATGTTGTTCCGGCAGCCGGATCACTGATCATGCAGGTTTGAAGATACGGTCCGAAATACCGTAGAAGTGCCCGCCTGATCTGTGCTGGATATTTACTGGATCAGTGAATCCGGAGAACGGGTGTAATAAAGACAAACTGATCAGTCTTGAATCAGGCAATCTGGCGAGTACCTTGTTAGGGCACGCCGAAGTCCGTGCCTGATCGGCGCCGCATGCCTGCCAGATCAGTAGTACCCAGATACCGATGTAAGAAGGCAGCATTAATCAGGCTCACATCAGACAGCCCGCAACGCGTCCCTCACATAGCTCTGTTAAGGTTGCCTGTCCAAGGCCTGATCGCTTTTTCTTTTCCCATCCGTGCTCCGAGGTTGGCTAATCCAGTAGACATACGGTGCCGATCCGCCATGCACTTCGAAGTGTATATCTGATGTGCGCCGCATGTCTACCGGATAACCTTATTCCGGGCCATCAAAGTAAACAACTGAGTTGCTGCGTGCATAATTTCGGCAAGATTCTAATAAAAGTAACATGGTGTCCATGCGGACGCCGTCATCATCAAATCAAGGCACAAAGAACGAATAAAAATAAATTTGAAGTTTGCATCGTGGGAATGCAACCCTTTTTTTCTTCCCTTTTCATTCGTTTATTTTTATCATCATCAAAAGGTAACCAATTAAATCAATAAAATTACATTTTGTTGGCACAACGTAAACATTTTTTTTACAAAATCATCATCAGAAGCCTTTTTGCAAATTACGGTCGTAACACTCTAATGAGAATATGTAAAAACGAGTGAGTAATTTTCACAGCCTAAATAGGCAGAAAAAATCCGGTAAAAAAAGAATTATTGTTGCATTGCAGCGATGCAATCTCAACCCCATGAATAAAATTATTGACATTCTTTAGAATTATTGACATTCTTTAGAATATAATTAGAATGATAAAAATATGCAAATTAAAAAAGAAGGTTTACGCAAGTGTTGGAATGGCTAAATAGGTAGCGCGCTCAGCTCTAGAATTAGAAGACGTAGGTTCAATTCCAAGGGGAGGTAAAAAACTTCAATGAGGCAGGATACATTTTATTCCAATTATTGTATAGGCAGGATCATAAATAACGCATATGGAAACAAAAAATACTACCAGCATTTTTTATTATTTTTTTTCATTTCGGGCTTAGATACGGCATCTGGATCAGAGCCTGAAAAGCTATACGGATCAGTTACGTTACCGGCATCCGCGTCATGGCCGGATTCAAAAAAGCGTTTCACCCCCGCCAAAGCTCTGATCCAGCGGCCTGTACCGTGCCGTGGTATGGAATACGGTATGCCGGATGCAGCTCTAGTCCGCCCCGTAGCAACATTTCTAGTCGGGGATAGTTCAAGACTTATATTACACTACAGATCCAGCAAGAACGCTCCAGTAGAACCGCATGGTGTGAACCCGGCCTAACGCGGCTGCGATAGACCAGGGTGTTGATGACTCAGTCTTAGAAGGATCAGATGAACCCTTCGGTCTCAGACATCAGTCCAGCTGACCGCAAAAAAGAAACGGTCAGCTGGGCGGACAGCCTTTGCTCCTCGATATGTGAAAAAAACACACCGTGCATGGGTCTGCCCGAGTGCTGCGGAGTCAGGGCAATCTGCTCGGCAGCCCCGATTGCCTAGTTCGCATCGTTGGAATGCAACGAACATTCATCTTCATTTTTTAATTTCTTCATTTTTGTACCATCCAAACTCTTTTTTCCGGGTTTAGGTTGTGGACCCCAAAAGAGGATGGTCAAAATTTGTTCAGTGACTTAAAGGCTAAATGTGGTGAAAAAATTTGGGCAGACCGATAAAAAACCATTTTCGTTGCATCCCAACGATGCAAACTTAAAAATCATCCAACGGTTTGATTATTGTTGTTGTTGTCATTATTATTATTTATAGTTATCCGGTCCTATTTTTCCAATAATATTCGAACAGTTTTATTACTTACCATCGATTACACACGCAGATACGCGCGCGCACGTACCCACAGGTACACGCGCACATATACAAGGGTGTGTCAAAGACAAAAAACTTTATTTGTTACCCCTTCAAACAATACTCTTAAGTATGAAAAAAAAATCATGTCAAATTTGAGCTCGCTAACTGAAATCTAAGTGGTAGAGCTCGATTTTTCTATACTCCATTGACACGGTAATTCGCTTCTTTTTGTTCAAACTTCAATAACTTAACAACTAAAGAATACTCTTTACATCCGGGTGAAGATTTATAAAGGTCACCTTTAAAAACTTTTATCCTAAATTGCAACTATTGAAGAAGGAAAACGTTTTTATTTTCGACCAGAATGTGTGCGTTTTTAAATATCTCCATTACTGTGTGAAAATTATAATATCAAAACTTTTTGAAGGCGTGAAAATCAGCTTTAAGGAACTTCAACCGGGTTTGAGAAGTATTAATGAGTTGTTGAGCTATTCAAGTTTAAGTGATTTTTTCGTGTAAACCGAATGGGGAAAAACATCCCAAGTTTTTTAGATCTACATTTTTTGCTACATCTGAATTTTAACTCAAGAGTTAGAACTCAGATGTAGCAAAAAAGAAATTAGAACACAGATGTAGCAAAAAAAATGCTTATACCTAATAATACTGATAGAAGGGGAAATAGTTTTTTCCGACACCCTACGATATTCACACACACGCACACGCACACGCACACACACACACACACACACACACACACACACACACACACACACACACACACACACACACACACACACACACAGCGTATACGCAAGCGTATATTCACGCGTGCATATACGCTTTTTCAGGATCGATCCATCGCGTGAGGGCAATGCCGCGACTAGCACTCCGTGCATAACAGGCACACGGAGATTCATAGTGAGATTTTGACGCGCGTACCACCGCGCCTGCCCTGTCTCGTGGGTACGACTTTGCCCGTATAAGCGTTTTTTAAGTGACGGAGCGTACTTTGATAGTGACATACACACACGCATATATATGCGGGGATCGCGTGCGATTAATCGATTTGAAGATCGCTGCGTGCATTTTTTTATTTTTTGTCAACACGTCGGCGATGTACGCGAACGATTCATCGGAAAAGCGACGCCTTTATGGAACTCAGATTTTTATAAATTTCCCTTTCAAGATTTGGTTGCATGCGTCGACCATATATCAGTCCGTTTAATGCATATTGGCAAAATATTGAAAATATGCTTACGACGTGTGGGGTATGTCCTCTTCTTGCTGTTGGCTTCTACCGAAATTAAGAAGCATCAAGATGCCGAAGCACATAGTTATCCCGACGTATCGATCCATCCTCCTCATTGTTGTATGAACACGGTGATCCTTTATTTGATTGTTTGTTTTATCCGTAGTTTTTTGAAAATTATTGTTATCCGAAAATGCCCGATTTTCGTAGCGTTTCCGCGTCACGTTAAAACGAAAAATGTGGCTGCACGCTTTCTATATATGTTTATATATATACACGTATGGTTGTGCATCTTCCATACGCAGCCATCCACGTGTCGCTGTCCCGAAACACATCAGTTGTGTATGTGTGTGTGTGTGTGTGTGTGCGCGCGCGCACGTGTATGTATACTTTTAAACGTAACAGTTCTCGATAGGCCGTAGTACTCAAGAGGACTCTTCGCGCTACTGCACCTCTTCACTTTTTTTCGTCCAGACTCGCGTCGTCGTCCTTCACACTATGTGGCAAAATAACACACGCGATTTAGCGAATGTCGCAAAGCCTCCGTAGGCAAAAGATCGCCGCGCGCTCTACTACTGGATTCTGCCGCGCGCTAAACTCGCGATATTATGGTTTGTAACTTGTTTTTTAGATTAAGGGGTTTAGGCTACTGTGAAAATGACGAACACTCGTTCGTCGCTTGAGGCAACTCAAATTGAAGAGGAAGGTCCACCAATAGTACAGGAATTGCAGATTGAAACTAAACTTATTATTACAATGATAGAACTGCTGGTAAAACTTTAAACGCGTTTTTCTCGAAACTATATTTGTTACAACGGTGTACGAGTTTTTTACAACGAAATTTGGTACACTTTTTCAGTCTAATAGTATTGTAGTTTTGAACAACGTTTTTCTTGAAAAAAAAATTATTTCTTTAGTTATTAACAATGTCATTCTTCCTCGAAAAATTTAAAAAAAGTTTTTTTTTAATGAAACACAATAACAACAAATCTTGGTCAAGTCTTAGCCAATATTTGCTATTTTTAGAAAAAAAGAACTCGGTTTTTTTGTTTCCGATGAACCGGCTAGCGAAAATCAAGTACGCCGTTGTGTGCGCTTTATAACTTTTCGAATTATTATTTTTTTATGAAATTTGGTATGAATGCATGAATATTTTATGAGATTTGATACACAACTTTGGTAATGTACATACAAATAGATGACCAAACGATTTTTCAATCTTCTTAATTATTCCTTCGAAATTAATTCTTTTTAATAACCTTGATATTCGGGTCGTCACAGTAGCCTAATGCCTCAATAATAGTGCTCTCCCCAAATCGGACATAATATAACTCGCGCGCGTGTGTGTGCGTGCGTGTGAATTGAATTGCACACCTATGTATATATGTATACATATGCCCGTTTATGGTATAATTAAATATATCCCCAAGATGCTGCAGCTTCATCGGCTTATTTCATACTTCATCGCATTTCGTCCATCGCATTAGACCGCATATATATACATATGGGAGAGAGAAGAAGAAATACGGGGACAGGGAGAGGGGGAGAGAGAGAGAGAGAGAGAGAGAGAGAGAGAGAAACCCCAGGAAAAATGGGAGAAGGCTAATACTATTAGGAAGTTATGTCTCGAATAGCTCGCATATAGTAACAATATATTGATAAAGTCGTTGTTACAATACACACAAGCACACGCGCGCGCGCAAACCCAGGTTCGCTGATATTTCCCAATACGCGCAATACGTTGACGAAGAGGGCGCGCAACCACAAACATTTGCGATCGCACGGTCGCGGGGAACGCGCAATAAACGTCATACGCAGGGGATGCAAAGCTTATCAAACGTTACACACGCATCGCTCACTGTCCAATAGCACGCTGCATCACGGCCAAAAACACTTTACAAATAGAAAAGGGAAAAAACATTAAACAAATGTTCAAAACCTCAGCAGGTTTTTACGGATTTCACTACAGTCGGGTTTTTCTACGCGAGGTTAGTTACACGAGCACACACACACACACACACACACACACACACGAGCGCACCCATACACTTTTTATCCCGCTTTCTCCCCTTCGGCCTTTTTTCCTCAGACGGTTAGGGCTGAGTCACGTTTCTTTTCGTTTTGTCTTCTTGTTCTGTTGCACTATGGAAATTTAAGGGATGTTCACGAGATGCTCGCTTAGTGGGGCTCGTACGTGGGGATGCTGTATGTGTGTGTGCACGGTCGTCGCACGCGTGCGTGTGCGTAACGTATGCGCGCGCGAACGCGCGACAGAGAAAGAGTGGGTGGAATAACGAGAGAGGGCGAGAAAGCAGGAGGGTGAGGCAAGCAACGACGACGAAACTCAACGATTTCTCGACCTGGTTGACGGAGCGACCACAAAAAAATCCATAGTAGCGTTGTATTTTCTTTTCGTGTACACAACTCGATTCGGCGATTGCCTTTCCGAGTGGGTGAGTCGAAGTAACGAACGTCAGGATACCCGTATTAACTTCATGATCCAATCGTTACGTTATTTTTCTGCTCACTTTTCCAAAGTTTCGGTTAATACAGCATATCGTAATCGTGCCTAGTCGTTTTTCAGAACTCTCGTTTTTTATTCGCTTTCACGCAATAAAATCGCGGCAGCGCGATACGTGCATGTAATACACAGATGCACTCGTTATACGGTATGGGGGAAGTGATATACGCGTTTGTAAGATTAGCCTCTCGAATCAGTGTGTATTTCTTTGCTATCCTGCGGAACGCGGAAATTAATCATAATATATTGACGAGAGAAAAAAAAATCGCCGGTCTAGTATAAACGGGCGATATGGCGGTTGCCTCTCGTCGCGTTCGCCACCACCGCGTATACTACGGAGGCTCGCGATAATGGCGCGCACGCGAATGTGTGCGTGGGCGGGTGGCGTACGCGCGCGGGTGAGCCGCACGCCGCGTATTCCCCTCCCGACGTTTTACGATGGATGCGAATAATATACGTACGCTTCGCGCGCGCGAGGGACCAAGGGGGCCAACAACGAGGTAGAGAGTAGGTGAGACAAAGATGAAAAGTGGGTGAGACGGAGATGGGGGACAAACTCGAATCGAAGGCGGCGAGGGTAGTGAGATTTTAGCACGCCCCTCTCCAGCACACACGCGACTAGAGCGGCAGACACTCGCTGTTACGCGAAGGCGGCGGCATGGGCAGCCGCGGGCACCGACACGCGCGCACAATTCTCGAGAAACGACAGGAATCGTGCAACCCCTTTTGCCCCCCCTTCCCCTTAAGCGCTCTCTCTTCGCCTATTCTATTATCGTCATTTTTATTATTATTATTCCTGATTTGTACGGTACCGTAACCATTAGGAACCATTGTAATTTGATCGTGTTCGTCCGTCAGCAGATCGTCAGTAGATCGAGAAAGATGCCTTTGAAATTAGGCTTTTCGAAGAAAAATAAAAAGGTAACCTCTTAAATTCGATTTTGATAGATTGGCAAATTTTCTAAAAATAGTGAATCTTAGTTCGACGTAAAGCGACGTGCGTCCCCACGAAGCTAAAGAACCCTATTCCGATGCCTGATCCAATATTCGCGGGAACTTCACACCGATTGTTTTTTTTTATTACAGCGCGTGACAAACACGCTCACACAAACCCGTTTATGTGCACCTACGCTCGCATTACGAGATCGACGATGATCTCTCCACTGTTCTTGTCCCGTTTAATAACTCGAACTCGACGTAAAAATTCACTGAAACACTCAAATTTATATGTATATGTAGATGTATATAAATCGATAGCAAGCGTACAACTCATTCCTAATTTTTTCCGTTATTTATCCCAACTCGTATATATCCGAAGTCATTTGCACTGTACACTAGCGTCCGCGTGTCGATCCACCATCGCAAGCTCGAGGAAAAGTACGAAAAAGAAAAAGGCAATAAAAAAAGTTCGAAGAAAAATGAGAGAGCGGTGTGGCGCGTGCGTAATTTCGTTGCTTTCTTTCCGCCTCGCGGGTCTCCGCCCGGATCTCCCCCGCCCCTCAAGCCCCGTTTGTCCGCGTCTCCTTTGCTTCCGTTACTCTGGGTTCTCGTTGTGTCGTTGTATGTTCCTTTGTAGCGCTCCGCTGCCTCGTTAAATTCGCGAGAAGCTGGCGCGCTCTTTTGTGTGCGTGTATGCGCTGCTCGCGAGACAGCTCTCGTTTGCACAAAACCCGGGAGTCAAATACCCCGCGCGATGAACCGAGAGCGAAAAAAGAAAGGAACGGGACGAGAGAGGGAGAGAGAGAAAGAGAGGGAGAGAGAGAGAGACAGAGAGAGAGAGAGAGAGAAAGGTGAGAGAAAATATATAAGCGTATCGCGCTGCTACATCACTCTCGCAGTAACCTTCGGCGCCCGCGCGCCATTCCCCTCTTGCCGCGTCTTACGAGACATACCGCAGTTCGGTGGAGCGAGCGCGAGAGCCATAGGGCATATACACACGAAACATTCGGGTGAGCTTTTTCAGGGGAGATAGGCAGCACGGGTGAAAGGGTGCGCGCGAAACTCTGGCGTTTATACACACGCTAAAAGGCTCGATAGTAGGGAAGATCGCGCGAGGATGGGTCGCCGGACTATACGGGAAAGTAGTGAACTCCGGGCGGCTTGCCCTCGGCGAGCCCAGCCCACCCCTCGTCTACACGGTGTCGGCGTTTTCCCGAGATCAGTTTCTCTCTCTCCCCCCTCCCTCCCACCCTCCCTAGCTCCCTCACCGTTGGACGGCGTATTCGCGCACATATTCCAGGCTGGCGCTGGAGGAAGTGCGCACTACCCTGCTCCCACTCGCTCGTTTCCCCGAGTCGCGAGTAGCGCCGAGTTCGTGAAAGCTCTCCACCACTACTGCACAGTCCTGGCTATGAACGCGTGCGCTTGTCCGTCAGTCCTCGTTTCCGCGCAAGCCTGGCATCATTGATTTAACGCGTGTCTGTACCTTACGTAAAGCGTCGACATTTCTCGGTGTGCGGCGCACACTGTAAAAAGAGATCCCCCATACAATCCTCCGTGATACCCACACACGCCGCGCTGTCTTGCATAAGTACACGAGTTCGCTCCTCTTATTCTTCACTTCGCCTTCTCCGTACGGACCTCCCTCTCCCCTCTTCGTCGCTATCTATCCTTCGCGCTATACTATATACGCTACACAAAAAACTTTTGCGTATCTCTAGTGTACGCAGCCAACTATAGGCGTGCACGGAATACGCATATACTCACACGGTGATTGTGAAATTCAAGAGAATGAAAATGTTGGCTGAGAATCGCGATGCGCTATCTACGTTTGCCGGGTGTAGCATTGCTTTAGTGCGCGGTACAAACTTTTCTTCACGCGCTTGTACTGCGCGTAGCCCATCTTATTCATACGTAAATGCGGCCAAATTCACGTGCCTCGAAATATGAAAAAGTTAGGGTTCGAAATAAATAAGCGGTTCTTAAAAAAAATTAATATTCCTCCAAAGCTCATTCACTGAACTGTGCTAGACAAATTCAATCCTCAACATGTTTAGCTTATTCTCGGACACTTCTTACGGACGCGCGAATACGCGTCCCACGAAAGTTCATAAACTTTTATTTTCCCGAGCGCGTTTCGGATGCACGTTTGAAGTTGAAGCGCGAACTGCTGTTCTGCGAGGATGAAGCGGAAAATGGAGAAAACAACGTTGCGAAAAAGAATCGACAATTAAAAAAAGGGGGAACTTCCATACGGTGCATCGTGAGATTCACATTTCATTCGCGCGCGCACACACGCACATGTACACACATTAATACATACTCTATACAAACTTGTAGATGCATACGCGTTATTCCGTGTGCACTCTCTTCGTGCGGCTTTCTCTGATTCGATCGAATATATATGTAATGCACTGTGCATAAAGACGTCGCGAATCATGCACACACGCGCACCCTCACGTACAGGAATTGTGTATGCATATGTGGCAAGGCGATTTTGAGGTCATTCGGCCCTGACGATCGTCTTTATAGTAGCCTATGTCACCATACTCGGCATCAAGTATGGTGACATAGGCTAATGTCCTCGACATCTCCTTTACATGACGAATATAGGCATAAAGGTCCTTTCAACGGTCCGCCTGTTCTTGAAACCAGCAAGTCGTCTAGAAGAATGTCTAGACCCCCCTCAAAACAGCAAGATGATGTACTCTTTGCCGACATTGTATAGATAGAACAGGTTTGAAATAGCCTTTTCCCATACATATATAGATAGGCAGAAACGGTGCAAACGCCAATGACGATATGTCGGATCTGTGGGCCTGTGGAAATAAAGCTCGATGTGGACATCGCTCGGTCGATTGAGAAGGAGAGAGGTGGTGTGTGCGAGGGATACTGCACGTTCATAAGCGTATTTATATAGTAACCTTGTATAGTAGTAACCCTGATCCACTGCGATTATACCCCTCTCTGGCGCCCCTTTTAGATTCGCATGAAGGCGGATTTGATTGAGGATTCGAGCGGTATTTTTTTACCGCTGACACCCCGACACTTTACTTCACCCACCACCTCCAATGTCTGTGTGTATAGACACACATTTTTGCCCGATTTAAGGGCCTACGCCTAGTTGGTTTTTTCAAATAGCTATTTCGGTGTTTAGTCAGACTCTCAGAATATAACGTTTTAAAAATATGCTCTGAAAATCTCAAGTCGATCCATGCAAAAATTCAAAGAGATGTGGGCGTTCACAGGTGGGTATGACGGTATGACGTAAAGTATTAGGACTCTGAATAAGGGAGCGGTACGCAAACTACGTAACGCAATTGGGGGGAGGGGGGTCTGGCCAGGCGTTTCGGTCTACGTACTACGTGGGGAGAGGAGGGTCAAGGTTTGCGTTACGTCACGATTTTAGAACTGCCTGAAAAAGCAACATTTCTGCATGTTCAAGTTTTGCTTGCAAAGCTGACAGTTTTTCCCACTTTCCCCAAGAGAAATTTGAAGAAAAAAAAATGTATTTTATGCATTGTGTATTTTATAATTCTTGAAAGTACATCTATTCAAAAATATGTTGGCAACATTTTTATTCAAAAGTCCGGAAGTTGACGGAGTTACAGTCTCACTTCAGTGAGAACGGGTAGCGCAACCGGTTAGTGCCCTCAGTCCCTACAGGTGTGTGGCATTTTTCACAATAGATAAAGTGCAGGCTCTTATTCTTTTGTGAAATATAATGAAGATGAAGAACCGTCATATCGCTCGCGACTAGATACTTTAATGTAACTATCAATATTCTAGAAAAAAACATAACTTTATATCAAGAAAAACGGAATGAAAACTTTGAACGCGTTTTCTTGAAATTACTTTTCGACCTTGACCCAGCGAATACTTAAAAACTTATTAACCGACTTTCAATTTTTTTTTTACATTTTTGTAATCGTAGTGACTAAAGTTGTACGTAGCCAATTTTTTAAATTTTTATAATTACTATTTCCACAGACTGCTTGAATACAAAAAAGGGCATTGAAAATAGGAAAAGAGAGAAGCGCGTACGGACGGCCGAGCGCCGCGCTCATACGAACACGCGAGAAGGAAGAATGCTCCGCAGACAGCAGCAAATTGGAAATCCGGAGGCTGCTACCACTGCAGAAGGCTTATTATATGGACCTGGCATCCATGATTCTAAGTAAGTTTTTGAAATAACATCATCTCCACGTATACATCAGACCTAAGACTTTAAACGCGTCCTTCTCAAAAGAACTTTTTCAAAATCGGTGACCACGATATCTCAAGTCACTGCACCGATCAACTTCAAATTTTACAAGCTTCTTTTACATATCAAAAAGCAGTGCTTGAGCCAAGTAATTTTTTTCAATCCATAGTTTCTTCCTTTTAACCGTACATCGATACTTGACTTTGGACTGCGGATGTTTTTTCAAAAATCAATATTTTATTAAATCCTTCGGCCAAGCACTAGATAACTTCAAGGCGAAAACCAAATGCGTTTGATTGTTTAATTTCAGATGATTTGTTTGCGAGCAGCAATGGTCACCGCGAAGGACGGTTTTCAAACACCGATCTGGACAAACCATTGTATCTGACATTTATAAATATGTGTCAATAAAAAAATTGTGAAAGATAGTTAAAACGATATTCTTTAACGTAAAAAAAATCGGAAAAACTCGCCACGTTTTTTTCGCAAAAAATGTACGAAAATTTCTCTTTTTTCCGGCCACGTGTTAGGAGGTCAAACCCGTTAATACATATACCCCCCCCCCCCCCCCCCCCCCACCGCCGCCTCGACGGCTGATGGAAAGAGGAACAAAATTTCATTACAACACACCGTGGTATATCACTAGGAATGCATATATCAGTACCATCATTCATTTTTTTTCATAAATATTTATTGTTTTTTTCGTTATGTTGCTTTTTCGTTTTTCTTGCTTTCTTCTTTTTTCATATAAAGTTTGTTATTGCTGACACATCGAGAGAAGACGAATTTTAATACAATGCCCACGATCGTTGTGTGTATATGTCTGTGTTCGTGTGTGGTAGACAGGGGATAGACATGTATATCGAGTATTATCAAATATTTGCGAACACGAGTCTCGAAAAACAAGCTCCGACGGCACGCGGGTAACGAGATATATGAAAGGCTTGATCTCGTTTTCTCAATTCGGTAATTGCAATGGATTCGTACAACTCTCGCAGAACAACAATTTTCATTTGGAAGAAATTAAGACACACACACACACACACACACACATACACACACACGCGCGCGCGCGCGCGAACCCACGCCGAGGAAAAAGTATCATTGAAAATTGCGACGGTAATGGGGCCAGCAACCGTTTCAATGTCTCGCAGTTCGTTTTATACTATAAATGAGAAGAGTCGAGGGCTTTACCGACCACCGGTAAGGATAGGATTCTTTGCTTCCTAAAATTTGCACGTGTCACAACTTCCACTGCATCGTTTTGGACTATGACAGGTGGAACAAAAATTCACCTTTTACGTCTTCAAACGATATCATTGGGGATTGACAAAAATTAATCAAGGCTAAAAATAGAAGCGCCAGATAATGTTGTTCCTCTTTTGCACTTGAAAAATTCGCTCTTAACGTTCAAAATTAATTGAGTGAAGCAATTAATTAATGTTTCTCAAATCTGTTTAAAGATTCTTTAAGATGGCCTTCGGAACTGTAAAAGCCATTTTGAAACCTCAATTTTCATTGTTCTTAGACCAATTACAGCGCAGTAAAATATTCAAAAATGAATTTACCATATAGCTGTTGTTCGTGTAAAAATAGTTACAGCGAAATCCATAAAAACGCTATTAAAAGCCGCGAAGGGCAACTTTAACAATCTTCTAACCGAATTTGAGCAAAATGAGCTGTTGATTTATTTAAGTAAAAACGGAGAGAGCATTTTTCGTGTACCTTCAACGAGAATAAAAAATTCTCATGCGCTACCACTTAAAATTGAGTTAGAGCGCTCCAAATTGGCGTTATCTGTTTTTATACCCAATAATACCATTTGAAGGGATAAAAGTTGATTTTTCAAATTTCATTTGACGTGCCGCAATATACATAGGTTGTTTCGACAAAAAAAAAACACAATATCCACGCCGAAATAAATACATCAGTCCTCCCTCCTTAATATGAATCGATCGACCGGTCGAGCATTCTCGATGCTCGGAGAAAACAAATTTACAAATATATAGCTCATAGAAATGTCACCCTAGTCTGTTTTTTGTTCACGTGTTCTCAAATCTCAGTAGTACAATGCGTAGAATTTATAATAGGATAGCCTATAATATGGAATGCAGTAAGTCAATTTGTCAAATTTGTATCTTCTCTTTGCCTGGGTGGACAGCGGGATAGCGAGGAATTAAGTGATTCGCTTTAATAGTCTCGGCGATGCGAACGTCTCTCGACCATAACGTACGCACACGAATTGAAATTCCTGATTATTATTAATTAATACACGCAAATTAATATTCCCCCTCTTCCCGATCCGCGGTTTTGAGCGTAGCTCGATGGATACTTACAGCACAATGCCTACACACCCTCGCTCTCTGACATCATAATAAACGGAAGGAAAACAAGGAGAGGAAGACTACAAGCAAAGAAAAACCCGCGTTATGTTCAATAACTATATATATAACTATATATATATAATCCTGTTTTTGAAAAATTGTATCGAAGGAATGTTTTGCGGTCGCACGAATCGACACGCCATTTTATTCCACGAATTTGTATTCCTTTATCGTCCTGTTATAATATAATCAGGGAACAAGTATGCATAAGGAAATAAGCTCGTCCGTAATTTCATCGATGTTCGAAGACCCGCGTAAATACTGCAATATCTTATCAAAAAGAGAACAAACAACAAAAATCATCCCCCTACCCGCTTCCCCCACATCCCCTCCGTTAAGGTCTCTGTGAAACGAACAAATTTTTTGCAACCCGTGTTATTATTCGCTAGCTGAAAAATTGGTGGGGTAGGCGCGCTCAGCGCAGATGTGGTATTTTCTAGTTTTGTTCTTTACACCATATCCCCTTCCTCGAGCTACCCATACGCGTACTAAACTCGCATGTTACTCTCGCACCCTGTACGTATCGGAATCTTGCTCGATTTATGATAGGCTCCTAATAAAACGTGACTAAAAATCAATGGGTACGCGAGGTACGCGTGTCCGTTATTCGTTTGTATATACGGGAAAAGAGAATAATGAACAAAAATAATCTGACGCGCTGCGCCCAAAAAAAAAATGAATACGTAATGTAGGAAATCAAATTTTCCTGGTGTGTATGCATATATGGTAGGGTGCGGCGAAAAAATCTATCCTTTAAACAGTAGGATTAGGTATAACAAAAAAATTGATGCCGACCTGAATCTTACAAGTTAATTCCAATTGGGGTGCTTGATAATAACCCCCCCCCCCCCCCCCTCCCGACCCAACTTGATTTACAGAGAAATTTCAGTCTATCCCTTGCAACTGCAATAACTGAACAGCTAATTAATATGTACGAAATCTGGTTGGTGATTCTTAAAACCGACCTCTTAATGCCCCTTAATGCATTGGAACGCTTGTTTTTATGGAAAGCTGGTATTCATCATTTTTCGACAAATCACCACTATTTCAAAAAACGCATTTTTTTCTTTTTCCTTCCAAATATGTGCATTTTTTGAATAGCTGTACTTCGGGTAAAAGTGATGTCACAATTTTCTTAATAAAAAAGCTCTTTGAAGCTGCAAAGCTCACTTAAGAACCTCACATCACATTCGGCTAATATTAATTAATTAAGGCGAGTATTAACTTACGATCTTCAACGATAATAACCTTATACAATCGTTGAAAAAGATAGAAATCGATTTTTTTTACTTCGACACACCCTCATATACGTAGGTCCTTATTTATGTAAGTTACCGAGTCACGAAAGAAGGAACTTACTTTCTACATTCTACAATAATAAGAGCTCATATTTCCATAAACTTTGAAAACCAATATGCAGTAACAAATTTCACAGACTTTTCTTTATTCATTATTGATTTCCTTTTTTTTCGTATCTTTTTTTGGTACCTCGCTTGTAATAAAACCTGGATCCTGCTATGCAACGAAAAAAAAACTCGAGTCAATCGACTCCGATCTGCGTTCTCGTGCGCGCATCTTTTATTTGTGAGCATTTTTCTTCTTTTCATTTGTTGTTAAACGACTGCCGTGGTATGTACGAGACTTCCTACAAATAGCCCCCCGTCCGCTCGCTCGCTCTTATAAATACGTTCTACTAACGCACAACACTCCTTTCATCCTCTCGCTGAATTCTCGAAACTCTTATACGTCGACGCGTTCTCCGTGTTCCCGCTTGTTTTTCTCTCTTTTTCCCCGTTTGTTTCATTTTTCGGTTGTCGTTATTTTTTTCATTTTCATTATTTTCCGTTCGCAGCTTCGCTCTCATTTACACGTTCATACGACGATGACAATACCGAAAATGTATACTTTTGTGTGTGTGTGTGTGTGTGTGTGTGTGTGTGTGTGTGTGTGTGTATGTGTGTGTTGCGGCAGAGCTTTTTTTTATAACTTAGTTGGCAATGAGATTGAAAAAAGGGACACCTGGCAAGGCAGGCGCGTGTAGTGTACTCGGTTGTACGGAACCGCATACGCTTGTACATATAATAACGACGCGCAACCGCGACAGTACGCTCATAACTTGTGATTGCTGGTAAGCCACGTCAGACCCTCGTAGAGGCCATCCCCCGTTGTCGCGCACGACGGTTGAACGTACCAATTTCTGTCTCGTATTCTCGTCAGTCCTAATTTTTCTTGAATTTCGTGTGGCTTCATGGCTGCGTTGCGCGACGCGAGAAAAACAGAAAACAAAAGCAAAGAATCATTATGTTGAACCCGAATAATACACCTAGAATGTAATGTATTCAGAATATCCACACACACACACACACACACGCACGCACGCACGCCCGCACGTACGCACACACACACACACACACACACACACACACACACACACACACACACACACACACACACACACACACACACACACACACACACACACTGAAATCTTTTTACTGTACAAAAATCGAAGTCAAACGTCTCGAAAAGACCGTGTAAAACCTTATCAAGCTCAGGAAACAAACAAGAAATGTTTAAACTTTAAGCAGATGAACCTTTAATTCTTTTAGACGAATATGGCTTATCTCAACGGTTAGAACACGAACAAAGAAAAATTGTGTTCGGAAAGTTCGCACATGTTTCAAAGGTGCTATAAACGAAAAAAAAACGGGGATACTTTAGCGGTGTCACGATTTTCCGAAACGCAATAAATAAATAATGAAGAAAAAGATGGAAAATGTAGTTCTCTTTGGGTCACTTTCCAAAGCTGTACTCGAAATTACTGTACGATTATTTGTTCACGGTGAACAGGCGTTCGAATCAGAAACTTTAGTTTCGGCTTTCATCAGAAAAAATCCGTAAAAAAATCTACGGACGGCAATTTAAAAAAAACCCCCAATTTGTTGGGCCCGTGCAAGCATCGAGAATTGATGTTAAAGTTTGTCAATTTTATTAGATCTGTCTATCGTTGACAAAAAATGGCCACCCTGACAGATGAAAAATAGTCGACTTATTATTCCAAGAGTAGGAGATTGAAACGTGAAAATTATTTTTCCGGAACTATTGTATGATATTTCGTGGAGATGAAACCGTTTGAAGATCACTAAAAAATTAGAAAAGTTTTAGTGATCTTTTAATCTTCAACATTTGGGTATGTGTAAAATCTGTAGTATATTAAATGATATTACATTTTTGTGAAAGATACGATTTTGTAAAGTCTTTCCATACCGCGTTTTAGAATTTTTTAGCTGTTCTTTTGCGACAGTTTCCAATGGAAGTCTATTTGTACGAATTGTGTTCATATTATAATCCGTAATTTTGATTAGATCATGACATGTGATGGTTTCGTTGAGCAGCCCGAGAATCAATCCCGTGGATTGTTTTTCGCGAAAACAGATTTATAGAAATGATCAGCACCTTATCAGAAATTGAGCGAGGCCAGTCCACAGTTGCACAGCTTCATCGTAAATTACACTTTTTAGAAAACTACTGACACACTTGCCGTATCCACCTTTCGTTAATTTCAATGAAGGCACGATTATTCGATTCGGATCATCGATGAACTGATTCGAAATACGTTCGTTTATCAAAAATTCTCAGCCGGTATGCACGTATAGAAGAATATAGTTGTTTACCGTCGGGAAGATCTTGCTTGTTAGCAAAAATTAGTATAATGGCGTCTCGCATTTCCCTGTCGTTGATGATTCTGTGGAGTTCCTGGCGAGCCTCGTCGATTCTATCCCTATCGGCGCAGTCCACTACGAAAATGAGTCCCTGTGTGCCGGTGTAGTAGTGACGCCAGAGCGGTCGTATCTTATCTTGTCCACCCACATCCTAAGCACCAAATATCGCGCGCCGGGTTATTATTTTATCGGGGACGCACCTTCCGGCTCGTTTGAGCCCTGAAACGCTCCACAAGAGCTTAAGGCCGAAGCCTGAATTAGAAGGCCCGGAAAAATTGTTTTTTCTTATTGCTTAAATCGATAGTTAAACTATCCAAGAATATATTTAAAAAGTTACAGATGCCAATTGTAAATATTTTTTGGAAGTTACAAGGCTAAAAGCAGAGAAGAGATTGATATTTGATATTGATATTTTCTCCCATTCAAACTTTGAAGCGCGTTTTCTCCAGTTTCGATTTTCACGATTTTTCCAAATTGGCGGTCGTGATAGCAAAAAAACACAAACGACCTATTGAATCAAACCAAAGTTCATTTTCATCAGTATGAAAATCTCTTCTAATTGAATTTAAAAAGTCGTTGAAAAAGTCTTTTTAAATCATTTTTATAGCACGTTAAAGTGGTTTTTAAACACATTTTTTTTTCATACCTGAGAAACGTTATAATTTCACGATTTTTTCAGCTTTCTCTTAATTCACCCAGAAGAAAATGTTATATCACGATTGAAAATTTTATTGGTTTTTTTGTTGCAGTCACGAATTACGAGCTGCATCTTTCCTGCCGATTGGGGACTGCAGTGGCAAGACGCACACGGAATAGGCTGATAAATCTGCAGTCATTTATTGTTTCAAGTTGAAACTTTTTTTAATACATATCAAATATACATGAAAATATACCTCAATGTTTACTGGGCTCACTTGTTTTTTTCTCTTCTAAAAAATTCCCGAAAAAACGCTTTTTTTGGACCTTCTAATTTAGGCTCCCGCCTTAAGGCGGCTGCACACGGAACTGCAAGCCCGACAAGCATGCATGCACAATCTTCTGCTTGAGAGTTTGAATGATATCTCTTGCGCAAACATGATGATTGAACAGTGGCTTGAAGATTGATCGAATTTTCATCGGCATGCTTGACAAGCCAGGCTTGTGCAAGCATGCTTGAACGTGTGTACTTGCACTAGCCAACGTCGTAAAGTATCGCTCGGTGCTTACGAACGCATTTTCAGGTCTTATCAATTACGTACATATTCATGTGGTAGATGCAATCACATGCACAGATAATCATGCCAATTCATATGATATATTTTCAACTAGTTCTACAGTGTTATTTGGAAATAATGTTTATTTTTTATTAACCGATCTTTATATCTTATACTCCTTTTTCAAACGAAAGCAAAACGAAAAGCAGCTAGGGCGAGCATGTTGTCATCGTTCAAACACGAGATTTTTCAAGCACAGACTGCGGCTGTTCAATCATGATTGAGGCTCACAGAGGCTATAGGAAAGTTGTGCATGCTTCCACTTTTTTCCTTCAAACACTCACCCAGACGTTGAATTTGACATTTTTATATGTAACAGTCTCTACGTTAAATCCTACGGTGGGTATAGTTGTGACCGACTGTCCCAGCTTCAGTTTGTATAGAATAGCTATTGAGTCTTTCGTTAAGGATATTCTTTGGTTAAGAATTTTACGAATAACACACCTTACACTGACATTTAGATCCGTAACAAGGTGTACGACTGCGCTGAGAGCAAGTCGGATATATGCCAAAAAAGGATACTTGTTTTCCCAGCTGCGTCCAGACCGAGCATGAGAATACGCATCTCCTTGTTGCCAAAGATCTTTGACAAAAGTTTGCCCATCTTGCCGATTCTCCTCCTATATGTACAGCACCTGAATTTCATAAATATTGCAATATTATTGAACAACAAAGAGTATACTTATTCTTACTCGCCCAAACACACAGATGAATATAAATATATATATGCTTGATTATGGACTCTGGACTATGTACTACATAGATTCACATACAGATGCTAGAAAACTTGAAATATTTGAGAATATAATTATACTGTGAGTTACATCTAGCCTCGCCTGGTATAGGTATAACGCTCATCAGAGCCACCATGTAAAAACACGAGGGATGGTATTTAACCGAAAGAGAAAAAACAATTCTCTACTATACGACACTGACCATTTTATCTTTAGCCTATATGGGTATATATATTTATATATACATGCTCATGAATATGTATACACAATCATTTGTACATACGTGTTCATTTATAAACATATACTAATATATATATATATATATATATATATATATATATATATATATTTCGTTTTAATGTTTCAATAAGAATTAGCAGCGTTATTTCATTGTACCACGCACACACGGGATGCGACGCGATTATTGTATTATTGAGAAACGTCAATTGACTCTGACGTATAAAATATATAATTCCGCGCGCGTGGTCGTGTATATATTATAAAGTGAAACGCGACACGCGCATTGTACCACCCACACAGACGTACGAATTATCGCTAGAAAGAAAATTTGCGACTACCGCCCCTCCCCCCGCCCCACCTTTACTCATCGTAAATTGGATAAGCTTGCGATGCCAAACAATGAGAATAAATGTGTTCTTGATTACGCCAAATATTTACGTGCGATACACGTTATCTAAGCAGGTTATGTCTATCAGTTCCGTGAATCGAGGAGGTTGTCCTCCGGTGTGTGTGTGTGTACGGGCGGGGGGGGGGATATAAACCGCGCGTCCGCACACGAGTGTGCATTGACGATGGGTAAGTGCAGGGCCGGTGGCAAGGCTAATTTTCCGAGCTGATCTCAATAGAGCGAAATTAACAGCAGGCGGCTGCTCTCGATTGCAATAAGGGCAATGAGATGAGCATTTCCTTGTTTCGTGGAGAGGCGGAGTGCACGCACGGCTCGACACGATAGGAGGACATAAACCGAGGAGACGGCAAGTTAATCGAGCATAACCTTATATCTACGGGCGAGATGATATTTCTTTTCTCTCACTCTTCTTTTTTCGGCTCGCGGATTGAAGTGTGGGTGTCACAGAGCGGTTAAAAAACACGCGAGAGAAAAGAAGAACAATCTCAAGAAGGATCGAGTCGCGTAAGACACTCACCAAAAAGCATCTACTACACCGAAGCAATAGTAATTTATCATCAACAAACGGGCACATCACAACACATATTCTCGTTCATATCGGGCCTAAGCTTATCTCGCTGCGCTGTTTGCAAAATACTCGGGACACGAGCAGCAACTGCGCCCTTCGCAATGCTGCCAACGTCGCCCGTCCGTCACCTCCGCACGCCTCAATGCCCCGTACCGCCGCGCCTGTTTCTTGAACTCACTCTCGAACGCTGTCAATACTGCCACTGCATATGGTGAGGAAGGAAAAAAAGGAAGCGCGTACGACCCGTACGACCCGACGTGATACAATGTGCGGACGTGTGTCATGATAGAGGCCCGTGATACGGTGACGCATGTGTGGCTGTGTGTGTCACGTGAAGCACATTTAGGAATAGTACTTCTCGTAAAGTCATTGTCGCATGAGACGATCGCTTTTTCTCGACAGGTGGCCAACGAGGTGTCGCCACCATCGCAGCAACACGAAACGTGGAAGAGAGGAACTTCATGATCGAGAAAAAAAAGACTGTTCATTTCAAATTTCTCTATTTTCTTGACTCATATATTGTCTTTAATAATGTATGTGGGTGTGAGTGTGTGTCTACCTGTTGGATATATAGTATATACATTGGAAGGTTTCATTCCGTAATCACGAAGTAATAGTACATAAAAAACTTGTGACAAATTCAAGCACGCGCATATACACACACACACACACACACACACACACACACACACACAAATACAGGGTGAGGCACATGAAGTGTTACAGAGCAATAGCACTTAAACTATTGATCATATCCAAAAATGTTTCAGACAAAAGTGTCAGTGTTCGAGAAGGCCGCCATACTGGACCATCCTATTTTTTTATCGGTGGAGGCGCTGAAGCTGCGTTGTCAACTCCACAATTTTAAATGGAATGGTACATTTTTTCTTCAACCATCCTGTGGAGCACCTCAAGCCGGATAAAAAATATTAGGGGGTCAAAATTGTTCGAGGTCATTCAAGGTCAGTATCGATGATACAAATCTAAATAGCTCGGATCACTACCAAATATTTGTATTTCAGTTTTGTATTTCATTTTAATAGGTGACCTTAAATGACCCTGATGGTCCACAAGATGGTAAAAGAACAAATGTACCATTCCATTTAAAAAAGTGGAATTGACCTTGACGTAGCTTCAGCGTCTTCACCGATAAAACAATAGGGTGGTCCAGTATGACGGCCTTCTCGAACTCTGAAACTTTTGTCTGAAACATTTTTGGATATGATCAACAGTTTGAGTGCTATTGCTCTGTAACACTTGATGTGCCTCACTCCGGAATACATACACACACAGGGTGTTCCTGTTATCTCTGCCACCCGAATCAACTCTGTAGTTATCGACGTTACAAAAAAATCTTCCAGAATAAAGTTGTACGGTGTGAAGGGGGCCATCAAATGCGACCATTTTTTTTATTTCGGCGGGGCGCTGACGCACAGTAAAGGTCACCTCCACTTTTTTAAATGGAATGGAACATTTTTTTTCAACCATCTTGTGGGGCACCTCAAGCCGCATAAAAACATTAGGGCGTCAAAATCGTTCAACGTTGTTCAAGGTAACCTATTAAAATGACATACAAATCTAAATATCTCGGATCACTACCAAATATTTGGTAGTGATCCGAGATATTTAGATTTCTATCATCGATACTGACCTTGAATGACCTTTGACCCCCAATGTTTTTTATGTGGCTTAAGGTGCTCCACAAGATGGTTGAAAAAAAATGTACCATTTTATTTTAAAAAGTGGAGGTGACCTTCACTGTGCGTCAGCGCTTCCTCCGAAATGAAAAAAATTGATCGCATTTGATGGCCCCCTTCACACCGTACAACTTTTGTCTGGAACATTTTTTTCATGACGTCGATAATTACCGAGTTATTTCGGGTGGCAGAGATAAGAGGGACACCCCGTATATACATACTGACCTTGAATGACCTTTGACCCCCAATGTTTTTTATGTGGCTTAAGGTGCTCCACAAGATGGTTGAAAAAAAATGTACCATTTTATTTTAAAAAGTGGAGGTGACCTTCACTGTGCGTCAGCGCTTCCTCCGAAATAAAAAAAATTGATCGCATTTGATGGCCCCCTTCAAACCGTACAACTTTTGTCTGGAACATTTTTTTCATGACGTCGATAATTACCGAGTTATTTCGGGTGGCAGAGATAAGAGGGACACCCCGTATATACAGGGTTATTTTTTTATCTTGAGACTTCTAAATATCTAGAAAAATAAGCTTTATACGACAAAAATGTCCCAAATAAACCTTCAATAGTTTCCAAGGGGCAATTCAATCCCGAAGAAATGAACCGCCTGCCGCCCCTCCTGGGGTTGGGGCGGGGAGGGAACTTTGAAATCTTAAATGGGAACCCCTACTTTTCATTACAGATTCAGATTATACTTAAAAAAACGTAACTTTCGTCTGAACTTTTTTTTAAATTCGGTATAGATGGCGCTGGATTGGTAAAGGCGGAACGATACATTGGCCTGCTAGATCGCCAGACCTTACGTCGCCAGATTTTTTTTGTTGGGTCTCTTAAAAACTGAAGGTTTCAACAAGTGCCAACAACGCCTGAAAACATGATTGGACGAATCAGAAATGCTTGCGCAAACATTAAAGCGGACAAACTTTTGAGCTGTGTACAATCATTCGAAGTACGGATCAATAAGAGCATCGAAGTTGAAGGTCATCAGTTTGAACACTTATTGAATTAAATGGTGAGAGGCAAGGGAACTCACGATAATCAAACACCCCGAATGTGAAAGGCAAGGGGACTCATAATAATCGAGCACCCCAAAGGGATTAAATTTCCGTCAGGTCCACGTCCTTAATCCTGGGTGAAGCTAAGAACGGATACAAAATTATAGTAGATATTTACGATAATTAAAAAAAAAACATGTTTCCGACAAAAGTTACTTTTCTTCGACGTAGCTCCATTATGCAATAAAACATAGGGGATTTCCATTGAAGAAAAGCAAGGTTGCCCAATCTTCACCGAGAGCAGCGCCATCTATCCCGAATTAAAAAAAAATTCTGACAAAAGTTACGTATTTTTTTATGTATAATTCGAATCGGTAATGAAAAGTAGGGGTTCCCATTTAAGATTTCAAAGTTCCCCCCCGCCCACCCCCCACGGGGGCCGGCAGGCGGTTAATTTCTGTAGGATTAAATTTATAATGCTTATAGTATAAGGCTTATTTTTGGAGATATTTAGCAGCCTCAAGATAAAAAAATCACCCTGTATATACATCATACAGGGTGTCGCATTTAAATAAAATAAAAAGACGAGGTCGTACCAAAAAATGTTTCGAACAATAGTTTTATAGTTTTGAGGGGGACATCCTATGGTAATACAAAAATATTTTTTTTCAACGCGTATACGTGATACCGAGGTAACTTGTAATATAAAAATGGAAAAACATGGTTTTCATTTTTTAGAAAAATAGCTGATTTTGAGACGCACACAACGAAACCTATTGGAAACATCCCACGCTACATACATTACAGCGACAAATTTCGACATGCGTACTCGACTCTGTGTCGAGACATATTATCAGTTATGGTCGTTAGTGGCAGTTTAGAATTTTTCAAATAGCGTGTGTACATAAAAAAAAGTAATCCCTTACTCAAACTGAAGATGTTCCACCGAAATCCTACCGTCTGCATTAGCGTTACCCGAGGTGTGTCTCTCTGCCCGTGTGTGTGTTTTTACGGGTTTGGGTAAGGGTTTAGTTTTGTTCATGACATGCGCTAGTTAAAAAACCCTAAACCGCTACTCAACAGCCATAACTTATCATATTGCTGGACAGTCGCATACGCCTTTTGAGATTCGCCACTGTAATGTATGTAGCCTGAGATATTTCCAAAAACTTTAAACTGCCATAAATTTCTTGACTTTTGAGGTAGAGAATTTTTTGTCCGTTGGATTCGTCTCGAAATCACTGATATTTCTAAAAAATAAAAACCATGCGTTTCCATTTGAAAAAATGGACGTTGATAAAAAAAAAAGTTGTATTACCATCGGATGAACCCCTCAAAACCATAAAACTTTTGTAGGCAACACTTTTTCGCACGACCGCATCTTTTCGATTTGTGTTAATGTTTTTTTTATTGGGACACACGGTATGTAATGTATATGCGTATGATACGTAAGATATACCAGATACGTACGTCGTGTACAACTTCGATAATAAAATTACAGAGGTTTTGTTGATAGGCTGGAATATACTGAAAAAAAACGACCGCCACTTTCGAATAACACGATGGACCCGAAGTGCACTAATCAAGATAAACGGGTTTTTTTTTTGCTCACCGCCATTTAAAACTGCGCGGCAAGCGGCCTTCACTTTTCGTGCGAAATGAACGTGTTATGAAATAAATTCGCTGTCTCTCTCGCTCTGTTGTCGGTACCACTATTGTTATCTCTCTGGTATCCATCATATCGTCGGTGACACACTCCCTTGAGAAAGATATATGCTAAGACAAGTGCAACGCCCAAAATTTGTAGCGAATTCGAAAATCCTGAGAAAACAGATCACGCGATCAACTCCATTTTCTGCGTATCAATGGTATACAGGGGAAAAATTTGTACCACTATTGTTATCTCTCTGGTGTCCATCATATCGTCGGTGACACACTCCCTTGAGAAAGATATATGCTAAGACAAGTGCAAGGCCCAACATTTGTAGCGAATTCGAAAATCCTGAGAAAACAGATCACGCGATCAACTCCATTTTCTGCGTATCAATGGTATACAGGGGAAAAATTTGAAAAAAAAAATAATATCAATGAAACGGAATTGACACGGGAGTTATATCGTATCAATTCCTCGTATCTTTCTCCCAACTTCACAGACATATTCACTAACATGTACCGATTACGTATAAAGTAAACAGATGGCGTTGACGTTTGCATCGTTGAAGTGCAACGAAAATTCTTTTCAATTTTTTCATTTCTCCACTTTTATTATGATTTATAATTTATACATTAAGGTCCCGGATCTCGAATGATAAGAAAAAAAAACGTTCGTGATTTGCATACTCTAAATCCATGAAAAAATGTGAGAAATAGAAGAAAAATTAACGTTTGTTGCATTCCAACGGTGCTAACTTCAACGTGATGTAAAAAGCGGATTCGCGTTGCTTGCCCGACGTGAAGAAATGTAAAAAAATCGAATAAAAATATACAAACAACAATATTTATTACGGTAGCATTGGTGATGCGAGGATTGCGAATAAATTCTATTTACGTGAACGTGCACGATCATCGAATTGATATATTTCCAGAAAAGCTGGAGTAGCCGAAAGGAATTTACGACAAATAATATCCGGCGCATTTAACGTCACGAGTTAATTCAATACCCCCGCTCCTCTCGTTTACCACTTGCATTGCATCTTCGGCATTTGCGGGTACGAGGACAGGAGAATGCTTTTCTTCCTTTTGGAAGTTAGTGAAATTGAAGTAGAAGAGAGCGCTACGTGAATCCGCGACCTCATTCGTTAATTCGGTATAACAATCAAATTTAAAGCGCCAACATTTGGTTAGTTTGTTTAGGTTTCCAAAAAATCTAAACAATTCCGTCGAATTCCGCTTCTCGGATGGATCTTCCGTCGCTCTGCGAAGAACGAAATTCTACACGCGCACGAATAAGTCTCGCCTTTCTTGCCCCTCTCTAATTGAACAAAACAGAATTGGGATCTTCATTGTCGAGTTGTTTTACGTGTCGCAGTACATCCTTCTTCGTGATTACACCGAGGAGACGGCTGCGAAAAAAAAGAGGTACGAGGTTTAAGGTTATGGGAAAAGTTAAGGGGGGCATATACCTTTAGGCGAGGAAAATTTTTTCTGATTTTCATGATTTCTTCTTAAAAGGAAAGATTTTTTCACAATTATTTAGACGGACGCTATGTTTTATTACTACTTTTGGCTGTTGGTATTTAAAAAAAATTGATCTTCAAAAGCCGTCTGACAAAATCCGCCGCAACCCGTCTCGAAGACCGTGCCTCACCTCCGCCATTTTTAAAGATTAATTTAAAAACATACCATGTAACAGCCAAAGGTAGCAATAAAATAACAAAGTAATAAAGTAAGTAAAGTAATAAACCCTAAGTCTCAAAAATAGTAAAGAAATCTTTCGTTAAAAAAAATCATGAAAATCACCCATTTTTTTTCTCGTCTAAAGGTATCTTCCGCCCCCCCCCCCCCCCCCTAAGTGACAAAGCGTGGGGTAAGAGTGAAAATAACAACGGCATTGTAAAAAGCCGAAAATATATGCAAAGTATTAGGTGTACAACTTTGCTTCCGCCGTTTTTGGATAGATGGCTGCAGCGGTAAGTGCTGGTCGAAATAGGCAGATAAAAAATGTCACACAGTAAGCTTGGACATCTGTCAACATAATGACAACACTACATTGGTGAGTTTGTGTTTGCATCATAAGTTTATCCTCGATCGAAGATATCAGTTTTCGAGCTAAATTCTCGTCATTTGCGGGAAGTTTTTATTTTTGGCTTCCATTTGAAGAAAACTGTGGCTGAGGCGCATCACAGGAGATCGGTAACGAACGCAATTGATGCGTTTGAGCCGAGCATTAAAGGAGAAACGGCCACAGTACCAAGAGAGACACGACAAAGTTATCCTCCAGCATGACAATGCTCGGCCACATGTCTCAAGACCGGTCAAGACATACTTGAAAACACTAAAATGGAAGGTCTTACCCCACCCACTGTACCCTCAAGATGTTGCTTCTTCCGACTACCATTTGTTTCGATCGATGGCACATGGCCTGGCTGATCAGCAGTCCCGCTCTTATGGAGAAGTCCAAAAATGGATCGATGTGTGGATCGCATCAAAAGACGCATCGTTTTTTCGAGATGGTATACGACAATTGCCAAAAAGATGGGAAAAAGTAGGAGCTAGCGACGCACAGTACTTTGAATCATGAATAGGTAATCACTTTTTAAGAACAAGGCCTTAAATTTTGCAAAAAAGGCGGAAGCAAAGTCGTACACCTAATAATATTGGAGCTAAAGTCGCACACCTTCCTTATGAAACGGCGATACATAGCTCACCCGTTATGCGTAATGAGGGTTTGGCGAAGACCCAACTTTCTAAACATGTCGACCACGGTCTCCATCGGTGTCTGATCGGTGATCGTGATCGGTGCCATATCCAAAATTTTCTTCAGTTTTAGCGGTGGCGGCGAGTGCACCTGAAGATTACTACCGCTCGTAAATATTACCGGTGACAACCTCGTTATACCCTCCATCATTCTCTTGGCGTTCGCTATCGCGAGGTTGAGATCTCTTCTTAGCACGAAACCGACCAAATATTGTGACTCCTTCGAAACGATTACCGGAAACCCGTTGTGCTCCGTTTCCTTCAGGAGGGTCTCCACGTCCTCGAAAGTCATTGAATCTTGGGTCAAAACGTGCAAAGCCTCGTTTCTTCTGTAACGAGAATGCCATTGGTTTCAGGATTATGCGAGACGATCAAAGTCTCGCGGTTTTTACCGTTTGCACCCTCTATGAAATTTAAATTTAATACGGAAATAATTTTCAAAAAAGGCATTGTCTTCCGAACGTTGACATTAGAGAGGATCAAACGTTTTACCTATCAATGAGAGGATCGTGATTTCTTTGTAGGCATAGTTACACCCGACCATGAGTTCCACTATGCATTGTTTTTGAGAAAGAATATTAATCTTCCGAACGTTGACATCAGAGAGGATCAAACGTTTTACCTATCAATGAGAGGATCGTGATTTCTTTGTAGGCATAGTTACACCCGACCATGAGTTCCACTAGGCATTGTTTTCGAGAAAGAATATTAAAATAAAAATGAATAAATTCTTAACGGGCTACATTTTCCTAGGTGAGTCAAAAAATTGGATTTTCCAAAAATATTTTTATCCGATGGTATCACCTTTTAGCTATATTCGCTGAAAAATGCATTGAAATATTCCTAAAATTTGTTGAGCTACAGCTTCAAACAGTTGGCCGGGCGAATGGTAGCAGTACCATACTTCAAACTTTAAATGCATTTTTTTTCGAAACACTGTTTTCAAAGTCGATGGGCATGATATCTCGAGAACGACCTTCATTTTTTAATAGTTACGTAAAAATGACGACTTTTTTCATAGGTTTTGTATGCCCGCGATTACATTAGTCGCCACTTTGTTAAAAAAAAATGTTTAAAATCGACGATCGTCAACGACTCGTATTCATTGTTAAGTTGAATAACCCGTTGGGTTTTTAGATTTCGGATGGACCGTTTAAGCTAGAAAGCATCTACCGGCAAACGTCACGAAAAACCCGACCGTTTACCCGGAAAAAAATTGGAATTTGGCCATCTTTTTCGGGCCTCTAGGTAGATGTAGCCTCTTCAACCGATAAATAGAACGAGTGCCCTCAAATCTGTTAATCTTGAATGCATCAATATCTTTACTGTACCATCTCGTTTGCCAATACCGCGTTAGGCTGCACCTCCGTGCAGCCTAACGCGGTTGTAAGACGCGATTATTGTAAGTCCGCGATTGTAAGAGCTCCGTCTTACAATCGCGGACACCGCAATGATCGTACTGAAGGTATATTTTTCCGTTGATAAATAAAGAATAACCATATTATTTATATTATTGTTGGAGAAAAATAAATAAAAACTGAAGTTAATATTGAAACAAAAATAAATGCATATTCCATCAATGTATACGGTAGCTTTCCGCGAATCTCCTACTCCGTTGCCTTGTACCTTCGTGTTTCGAGAATACTCGCACTGAATAGGTAGTGTTTTCGTCAAACAAATATTAGGCCATTAATAAATAATAACGGAAAGCAGTTCGTACTTGGGCTGCATAACGTCAGCGGCGAGTGTCGTGTGTTGAAATTCTTCTTTGCTGTCCAAGAAGGGATAGCCGTTGAGTCCAATGTGGGCATCGTATATTCCCTGCTTGCCTAAGGCATCGCCGACCCACTTGCTTGCCATTGCAGCCGCCATGAGTGGAACGATGTATCGAACACCGCCCGTCAATTCGAACATTATAACGACGAGAGAGACGGTCATTCGGGTTACACCACCGAGTACGGCGGCAGCACCGACCATCGCGTACAATCCGGGCGTTATGCACCCGACACCGGTCGAGCATTCCTCGCTGAACATCCATATATGCGGATAATTATACGCCAACTGTTCCATTCCTATGCCAACAATGCGGCCGACTATGGCACCCAGACAGAGTGACGGAATGAAGAGACCGCAGGGTACTTTCATGCCGAACGTGAATATTGTCATTATTAGTTTGAGGATGAGAGTCAGTACGAGAAGCCAGACGGCGTTGTAAACACCGGGCCCGGCAGCCGCACTCTCGATCCCCGAATTCACGTTCGTAAAGTTACGATTGTAATCGCTGAAACGGAAGCAATTAATCAATGTGAATGGGGGGGTTGTATTTGAAAGATTTAAGGGGTTATCTTTAGCAGATAAAAGGTAGCAGGGATCAAGAGTCGACGAAGCGGCTAGACGCTAATAAAAAAAAATCGATGCCACTGACGAACTGACGAACACGCCGCGTACTCTTTATACAGTAAGATAGCGTGCCACCGGTTGTTTTTTAACGTTGAATTGTGTTTTACTGTAAAAAGAAAATTGTGGATAATTATCGTTATTACTGATTATTTTTTAACATTTCATTGGTAATTGTTATTGTTATAATTTGATAATATTTAATTGATAAATAGCTGTATCGGCAGTATTACGATATCTGTGGTCCCTAATTCTGACCACACAGTCTTCATATTTGACTCAAAATAAGAGTTTTTTCAAGAGTGGTGAAAATCGAAAGTCGACCGGTGAAACGGGGCTCGAAAGTTGATATGAGACAACATATTTTTTGGTCAGATTTGCTCGAAGCTTGGTATAAATACACTCCAATACAAATAATTGAGCATGTATTTGTTTGGGTTTGTTTCGTGTATTTATGCCAACCCAAACAAACCCAAACAAACACAGTTAAGAGGTTAGAAGTACTACTTGACTGTGTCTACATGCACCGAACAGCGAGGAATACATAGTGTTATATATATAAAATAAATTTGGTAAGTTTCAAGTAAATCTGGTCAAAAAATGTGTTTTCTCATACAAACGTTAACACTCCCGTATAACCCCCTTAAAGATTACATTTTGGAAATTACTGAAATACATGTTTAGTTATTTGTATTTTAATGAATTTATGCAAAGTTTCAAGCAAATCTGACAAAAAATATGTTGTCTTATACAAACTTTAACGCCCCCCGTTAACCCTCTTAAGGGTCGAGTTTTAGGACAGGCTTTATACGTGTTTTATTATTTGTGTTGTAGAATATTTACGCCAAGTTTCAAGCAAATCTGATAAAAAATATGTTGTCTCATACAAACTATAAAACCCGTGTTCCACCCCCTTAAGAGTCAAATTTCCATTTTTACTACTCTTTAAAAGTCTTATTTTGGGTCAAATATGAAGGCTGCATGGTCAGAATTAAGGGCCACAGATATCGTAATATTCCCGCTGTATATTTGGCTTTGCCAACGTTGAAGTTCGTTTCATGGAAAACCTAATTTCCTGTTTGAATATAATTGTTTTTCAGTCATTGTTGAAAGCTTTACATAATATACTGAGGAGGGTCGGCGCTCCCTTAGTCTGTGAGATTCTTACTCACTGTCCTTCCCTCTTTGTGCGCCTAGGATTTGTAGTGCGGGAGTGTCGCTCGCTCGGAGGCTAATCGTTCCTCACGGCCAACCTCCGACCGAGCAACATTCGCCATAGCATGTCTCCTACATTGCCCGCGGAGGCGAAACTTGCGGTTTGTTTTACTCTCCGTTTCTTACAAGTTTGGCCCTGTTGAAATCTATCGACCCGCTATGCTTTTAACGCCGCGGTATTTTCTTCTTTTGAAATTTTTTTGCAGTACATTAACACGCCATCACGTTATATTTGGAACGTAACATTTCCCAATAGTCCCGAAAATTTCACCAATAGAAAACCGCGTCAAATCCAAGTCGGTTTTTAAAAATATTTCCATTTTGCCGTGATCACAATGATTTTACTTGAAAGTACTAACCCAATGGTACTTTCATGAATGGTATAAGCTTCCTAAAATAAGTTGTGAGAACGACGGAGCAGGCAGGTCGGAAGTACGCAGCCCCACGCTTCCAGAGCTAAATAAAGTGTAACTAACCATAGCATATCGGCGTTCGACACTCCGCACTGACTGAACAACAGATAAATCAATTGGCTCGTGCTCATTCTCGTGTAAGGATTCGGATAAGCGATAATGGCTGTGATGACAGTGACGACGAGAACTTCGGTCACGGGATACTGACCAAGTTTCGACGTTTTTCGATACCGACACCAGTAAAGATTAGCCTTGATGAAGAGAGTCGCGATTACACCCTGCAAAGAGAACATTGAGATGATTGATTTGTGTTGAAGTTTATCGCTTAGCGATTGAGGTTTTCTTTTTTTGCGCACTCACTCCGATGATTCCCAGCATTACGAACGGTATCAGCTCGAAAAATATCCAGGGCTTGTTGTACTGGACGTAAAACAAAACCGAGTGCTCGTTCCCGAACGGATTTATAGAACGCAAAACGAAGGCCGCTATAAGCGCACAGAAGAATGATCGCCACAATGTTTTCAGGGGGAAGTAGTAGCTGACCTGCAATGTGGAATTGTAATATGGAGTTCTAGTCAAGAGGTCAGGATAAGGCTGCTGTCCCTCTCGTAACGATTTCTAATGTCAGTTCGTATGCCCTTGTGGTTTTCAACGATCCTATCCCTTTCACTTTTCACCCTTCACGTCACATCACTATTTTCAGCTTCGCAGAGCCCCCCCCTCCTCTCGCAGCGTTGTCCACTCGTTTTCGGATAGAAACGCACACGCACGAGGGCACAGAGAAATTATGGAAAACCCGTGCCGAGAATAGGGAAGTTATATTAGGATGTTGAATAAGTACTCGCTGTTTTTTTTTCATGACAATTAATGGTTCATTTTAAAAAATCATTCCTTATGCTTCCAAACGTTTCAAAACTGCTATGTGATGAACTCCTAATGATTCTGCAAGTTCAGCCAGTTCACATGAGCCTCCATGAAGTAATGCCTCCACTTCAAAACATCAAAATCTTAATTTTTGAAGCGTCTAAACCAATCTCTGCATGTTGTTTCCGATAGAGCATGGTCGCTGTAAGTCTCAACAAGGATTCAATGTGCTTTAGCTGCAGACTTTTTTTAACATCACGTGGTGCAGTATAATTCCCCGCAAATATTCTTTTTTGGGACAAAATTTGACATGTTTGACTATGAAACAAAACACTATGCAAAAAAAGTTGTTTACACTTCGGCGAAATGACATACACTGAATTTCAGGCATGCTTATACTAGTACTTCTTCATAGATGCGTTAGCATCTTAACGGTTCTTCTCACTTTAGACGCTAAAAATAGCGATTTTCATGATTTTATGTATAGGTTTATATTATACAGGGTGAGGCACTAACTGTTGCCACCTTGAATAACTCTGTAATTATCGACGTCACAAAAAAATGTTTGAAACAAAAGTTGTACCATACGAAAGGGGTCATCAAATGCGACCATTTTTTTATCTCAGTGGAGGCGCTGTCGCACAGTAAAGGTCACCTTCACTTTTTTAAATGGGACGGTACATTTTTTTTCAACTATCTTGTAGAACATCGAAAACTGCATAAAGAACATTTCGGGGTCAAAGTCGTTCAAGGTCATTTAAGATAAAAAAGTGAGATGAACTTTATTTTTATGTGAAATTACCTTTATTCACAGTAGATGTTCAAAGTGATTGCCATTGGAATCAATGCAGTATTGCAATCTCCTCATCACGGATTGTGTAGAATTTTTTATCACTTCGGCACTTATCGAATCACAGGCTCGAAGAATTCTCTCACGCATATCATCCGGCGTAGTTGGACGTTCTTTATAAACAAGATCTTTCAAGTATCCCCACAAGAAAAAGTGCAGAGGCGAGATCGTGTGGTCTGGCAAGCGAGCCGGCCACGATACAGCTCCTCCGCGTCCAATCCAACGATTTGGAAATCTCTTTTGCAATTCATTTCTAGCTATCAACGAAAAATGTGCCGGGCACCCATCGTGTTGATACCACATTCTGTTTCTTGTTTCTAAAGGTATTTCTTCCAATAACGGACCTAATGTTTCTTGAAGAAATGTGGTGTACTTCCTACCATTAAGATCCCCTTCGATGAAATAAGGGCCTATGATTCTATCCCCAATAATCCCACACCATACATTAACCGACCACGGTCTTTGGTGTGCAACTTGCCACAGCCAATGTGGATTTTCAGTTGACCACAAATGCATGTTATGGAAGTTAATATTTCCATGATTCGTAAATGTTGCCTCATCAGTAAACAAAATCCGATCAATAAATGAGGCATCTCTCTGAATCTGGCGTTGAGCCCATCGGCAGAATTCAGTGCGATTCATGAAATCCGTACCAGTTAATTCCTGGTGGAGACTGATGTGGTAAGGATGATATTTATGACGATGTAGAACACGTAGAATACTTCTTTGGCTTACGCCACATTCCCTCGCAATTTGACGAGAACTCGCACAAGGGTCTCGATGAACGGCGGCAAGAAGACCAATTTCCGTTTATTCGTTAGTAACTCGCTTTTGTCGGTTACTTTCTCGACGGGTTAAGGATCCAGTTGTCCTCAGTTTAGTGTACAAAATTTGAAATGTACGGCGTGTAGGATGAGAACGTTCAGGAAATCTTTCAGCGTATAAGTCTCTAGCTCTCACTGCATTTTTCTGACATTCTCCGTAAATTAGAAGCACATCAGTTTGCTCTTCAAAAGAATACATCATTTACATTCGCTTGATTCATTAATATTAGTCTCACCATTCTTACTATCGTTATCTTGAGTTTGTTTGGGCGAAACATTGTACAATATTCCGTGTACATTGTAGGTTTGGTGCCGTTGTTTACATACAAGACAATGGCAAGACTTCGGCGATAAGTGCCGAAGTGATAAGAAATTCTACTTTGCATTGATGCAATGGCAATCACTTTGAACATCTGCTGTGAATAAAGGTAATTTCACATAAAAATAAAGTTCATGTCACTTTTTGATCTTAAATGACCTTGAACGACTTTGACCCCTAAATGTTTTTTATGCAGTTTTCGATGCTCTACAAGATAGTTGAAAAAAAAATGTACCGTCCCATTTTAAAAAGTGAAGGTGACCTTTACTGTGCGACAGCGCCTCCACTGAGATAAAAAAAATGGTCGCATTGGATGACCCCTTTCGTACGGTACAACTTTTGTTTCAAAACTTTTTTTCGTGACTTCGCTAATTTCCGATAATTCAAGGTGGCAACAGTTAGTGCCTCACCCTGTAGATATTCATATAAAAGTTGGTATACTTAATAAATACACTTTCGAAATGCATACAACATTTTTTTTATCTATTTATGTATGTCAAACATACTTTAAACGCGTTTTCCTCGACCCAACGTTTTTCGACGGCTCGTTGATAAAATCTTCGAAACTGCTGAGCCGATCCTTATGAAATTTTAACCACATATTCTTTACAACTATAGCTATAGCGTATATCAAGGATTTTTTGATATTTACTATTTTTTACCCCGAAAACGGTGAAAAAAAACGTTTTTTTGTTTTTTCAAAAAAGGTCCGCCATTTGATTATTTTTGTATATATAAAAAATCGTATGATATGCGCTATAGCCATTAATATACTGAATCTAAAACCGTTTGATCTTTTGTTTCGGATGATCCATCTCCGATATTTTATCAACAGCGCCGACCTTACAATTTTTTTAGGAAATTTTTTTAACTACCATTTTCGTCTATAAATAGTGACCTAAATGAATCATTTTTTAAAAATGTATTTCGAGAGTGTATTTATTAAGTGTAACAACATTTATACCAATATCTATAATATAAACCTATCAAAAAAATTCATAAAAATAGTATTTTTTAGCGCTAAAGTGAGAAGACCCCTTAAACTACACGCACGCAGTTCTGGTAACGACATCTGTCGGAAAACAGCGAGGACTTATTCAACGTCCTAATATTTTCATTGGGTTCCGGTCGCATTTACCGTCAGAAATTCGGCATCACTGATTGCCCACTCGCTAGCCACTGCGCGACAAAGCAGTTACCTATCCGACTGGTTTAGGACAACTCTTCTGGAGCATAGGCAATTGTAGACGCCACGCAACGAACGCGCCTTTATTACTGTTTATTAATAAACTATCAGTTCGTTACCAAATATTTTGATGGTCGCCCCCCCCCCCCCCCCGACGGCTTAGACGACTTTCGGTCGTTCAACGATACAGGCTTTGGTATACCTCGTTAAGGGGTTACCCCCACTTGCGATTTTGAAAAAATAGATTTTTTTATTGCATTTTTTTGAAGTATAAGTATCTGAGAATATGTCCTGAAAATTTCAAGTCGATCCGAACAAAATTGACTGAGATATGAGCGTTGAAAGAGAAGAATCCGCGTTGAAAGAGAAACTTTAAACGGGTTTTTCTCAAAATGGCATTTCTGAAGTCGGTAACCAAGATTACTCGAACACTAATGAACCGATCTTCTTGAAATTTTGCAGGCTTATTTAATACATAAAAATGTAGTCTTTAATCGTTCGATTTTTTTTCGAAAAAAATGGCCTTTTTATAGCCAAAAAACGGCCGTTTTTTTTGTTGTTAAAATCGAACCATTAACTTTGACTGTCCGCCATTTTGTGAAAAATGAATATTTTTTAAAATCCTTCGATTAAAGACTAGTTTATACTTATATTTGACTAAATCCATCCGCATTTTTTTTTTCAGATGATCCACTTCGCCGCAATGTTGGTCACCGCAAACCGTGTATATAAAAACATTATTTCATTGACGGCCATTTGCCACTAAACAATGTAATATTTTTCAATAAAAAAATTACTAAAAGTTCTTCAAGATGTGTTCTTTAAGATGGTATATTGATCGATTACAAAAGTTTTGTAGTTTTCTTTTTAAAAATTAATGAAAAAGGCCTTTTTTGCGCTACAAGTGGGGGTAACGCCACTGATGATTTTTTTACCTCTTCCAAGCTGAACAGGACTCCGCCAATGGGTGCACCAAACGCTACCGATACACCAGCCGCGGCCGCGGCCGATAAAATTTCCCTCTTTTTCGCCTCGTTTCGGCCGTACTTCGGAAACAAATACGAGAATATGTTGCCAATGCAGCAGGCTATGTGTACCATCGGTCCCTCTTTGCCCAGACTCAGGCCGGCCGATACCGAGAGTATAAGACCGACCGATTTTATTATCAGCGTCCACTTGCCCAAATATCCGCGGATTATGAACCCGCTGAGTATAGTTTTAATCTAGAAAAAAAAACAATAGATTATGATTTCTTATCTTTATCTCTCGATGACGTCGACGTGTCTTTGCGGTCGACGATGATACCTCAGGTATACCGGAGCCACACGCATACGGTGCGAACATCCTCACGAGAGAAGCTGAGAGCGACGCGAACAGGAGCGCCCACGCGATGTAAAACATATACGAGATTATGTACGCTCCAGCGCCACTTTTCGAATGAGTAAATACTTCGGGCCATGGCAACCACTGTGACAAAATATGGATTCCTATTGAGATTATTCAATTTCATGAATCGATATTTTCCAGCCCTGGCGAATCCGTGCGAGCACAATTTTTCCACTTTATATCGCATAATTACGTCGTTCTTGTAATATTACGTTTTGTTGTGAAAATAGAAAAACGAAAAAGATGAAAATTCTATAAAGGTTTGTCCCGCAGACAGATCGAGTAGCACAAATCCGGTAATAACGACAGCAGACATACGTGGCGATATTACCGTTGAACGGAAACTCATTTATAAAAGATATTTTGTGTACGTAAAATGTATAGAAGTAGGGCCGAGTTGAAATTCCGAACTTCGAATGCTCCAACAGTTTAAAATTCCTAATTTTAATGTCCCGAAATTACAAGTTTCGTAAAGATCATGCCAGCGAAAGTCTACACAGTTGACTGTAAATGATGTAGGATATATAACATTGTCTAGACAAATTTACAAATTGACATAAAATCACTTTTTAATAAAAGAAATTGAAATAATTCGTAGTTTTATTGAGAATTTTTAAACTTTTCAAAATTCCATAGCATAGATTTTGACGGTGTTCAGATTTTCGGAGTTTTTGTATTTCGGTTAAAACCTTTCGGAGTTTTGAGCGTTCTGATCATTCAAAGTTCGGAATTTCAACCCGGCCCCATACGAGATATTGGCTGTAGATTTCTCAGTTAAAAGTTCCATGCGGGTGCCGTTCCACACGTTCTCTAATAATTCTACCGTGTATTTTACGAGTGAACCTTTTTCATGTTGGAATGCTGAATAAATTCTCGCTGTTTTTTCGTGAAAATGAATGCTTTATTTTTTTTAATCATTCCTAATACTTCCAAACGTTTCGAAACTGTTGTGTGATCAACTCCTAATGATTCTGCAAGTTCAGCTAGCGTCTGACATGCATTTTTATGACGTAATGTCTTCAATTCGACAAATCAAAATCATTATTTTTGAAGCGTCTAAATCAATCTCTGCATGTTGTTTTCGACCGAGCACGGTCGCCGTACGTCAACAAGAATTCTGTATGCTTCAGCTGCAGATATTTTTAAATAACGTAGTGTAGTAAAATTCCCCGTAAATACTCTTTTTTGGCACGAAATTTGACATTTAACACTATGAAAAAAATTGCTTGTACTTCGGCGACATGACAGACACTGAATTTCCAGCTTGCTTATGGTACTTCTTTATAGATGCTTTACCATCTTAAACTACACGCACACAGTTCTGGTAACGCCATCTGTTGGAAAACGGCGAGAACTTATTCAACGTTCTAATACTATTGTAGCACGAAAAGGACGTTAATATTTTTCAGATCGAGCAACAATGAAACAAATAACTCTTTCCTTCTCTTGTGTGCCAAGAGTCTTTTTCATCCTAGAGCGCTAGTAAACTATCTATCTGTGTCTCGCACGAGATCCGCTTAGGGCGTCGCGATTGACAATGATATCAACTTGTGAGCAATTTCCACCGTCGAAAGTGGTCTCGTTGTAGCTCCAACAGCATTGTTCCTTATTGAGCCAGAAAGCTTGCGGGCATATGCCAAATTTGAGATCGGTCATCCACGAGGCACCGATATCTATTATACCGGCGGCGACACCCGTAAAAAGGCCCACGAATAGTACACACAACCATCCGGACGAGGCGTCCAGGGCTCCCTTCACCAAATCGCATATCGAATCGTGTTTCTTCTTCACGATGTATCGATGCCTCATACGATCGCGGGCTATGTCCCGTTGCCAGTCGATCGTGTGGAAGTCATCGTACTGACCGATCCCCGGTATGTCATCGGATTCTGCTGAAACTGCGTGAAACAATGCAAGTATGAAATTTCGAGTAGCGGCAACCGATCACAGGTTTCAGATTGAAATGTCATTTTATTACAGTTTTCATCAAATCGACGTTCAAGTTCCAGCGTGATTGATGACTTTGCATGAGAAATTTGTCTTGTGTGGCTCAAATTAAATTATTGTTAGTACTTATAAGCGGAAAAATATCGCTTCGACGAGGGCAGTAATGATGTAGCGCAAATGATCTTAAAACACGAAGACGAATGAGAGTATTTCACTATACTCTTTTTCCTCTTATATGTCGAGGCATATCTGTTTCCCTCGCTATCATGCATATACACATCTATTCCTTTCACATTTGCCATCTTCTATCACTCCTGCACTTATGGGTCGAAAGTTACGTGTGCGCCCGCCTCTTAAGAGCATGTACAATGTCAACATAGCCTCACACATTTTCGGACCAAGCTCTCTCTTAGATGGTCAATTTTTTAGGAACAAGATATGACGCCTTGCGGAATTCACTGACACAGGACTTGGGAATTTTATCTTGTCCTCAAGTCCAAAGTTACTTACCGCTGCGAAATCTTCGTTCGAAAATTTCGATTATATTCCCTGCACTCATATCGCGCGTGGTACAGCTTTTAAGGGCTAACACTTGGTTGAAATTTTTTGAAAGATCTATTTTTGGTTTTCGACGGAATCGGAAAATATAACATTTCAAAAATAGGCTCTGAAAATTTCGAGTCGGACTGTTCAAAATTGAGGGAGTTTAGGGCGTTTATGGGTAGGTTCCGCGAACCAGCCCGAGCAAATATATCGCAGCAGGTATAACGGAACAGCTGTAGACTACAAACAACGGTCCCCTCTATACATGTGCACGAGTAACGCGTTATCGCCTCCGAAAAATAAATGAATCGGCGGCAGAAACAAGTTGACCGGAAAAAAGATCGACAAAATGATCGTTTATTATGCTTGAGCTATGTAGATGCCGTAACCATAATTCAGCCGACAATATGAAAAAAGCGATGTGGGCAACCTTCGATCATTACAGCTCAACCGATGAAGATCCGAATCATGGTAAGTGTCTGACCGGACTTGGTGCTCTTGACAGCGCCCCTCGGCGAACGGACAGCGTCCTTCGTATAACCAAAAATATAATGCTCTATCTTCTAATGTCTTGGAAAAAATAAAATTAATTCACTAAGGCCTTAGCAATGATAACTTATTGGAAAGTTGCAGAGGTGATTTCACACAAAACAACAATGAAAGTTATAAACAACCCATCTGGAAGATAAGCTCAAAGATTCTTCCCATTGGGTCCATCGCAGTGAGAGTAGCAGCCAATGCCGCTCCCTGTCTTTTCAATGAAGAATCGGTTATGCTATTGAACATGCTGCAGGCGATGAAGTTACACTGCCACCGTAACGCTACACATGCGTGACGGAAGAAGATGAGAAGCGCGTACGGACGGCCGAGCGTTGCGCTCAATCTAATACACGAGAAGGAAGAATGCTCCGCAGACAGCAAAAATTTGGAATTCTGGAGGCTGCTACCGCTGCAGAAGACTTATTCCATTTGCCTAGCGTCGATGGTTCCATGTAAGTTTTTTAAATTACATTTTATCCACGTATAAACCTGGCCTAAAACTTCAAACGCTTTTTTTTTTCAAAATCGGTGGCCCCGATATCTGAACAATCACTGAACCGATCAACTTCAAATTTACAAGCTTCTTTTACATATCAATAAGTAGTGCTTGAATCACATCGCTTGTATGATTTCAAGCACTTCCAACAAATGGCTTATCAGTAAGCCACTCACTTCAGGCCTCTCGGCCGTTATTTTCACTGACTCCCTTCTGGTTTTGCGTGCCCTGGATGCTTTCCCACCCCGCCATCCATACACAACCAAACACCACCTTTCTCACAATGCCTACGATTAGACCCCTAGTCACCCTAAGAAGGCATTGTTGTAGTTTGGCAGCAAAATTGGTCTCTTATTAAGGGGAGCAGAACGTTTTCGCGCGACCGTTTTGGCGCTGCCGTTCTGGCGCGAGGACGTTTGGACGCGAGGACGTTTCGGCGCAAGGACGTTTGGCGCGAGGACGCTTTGGCGCGAGGATGTTTTGCCGCAGGGACAAACGTCCCTGCTGTATAAGAATTACATTTGAAGACAAGGATGAATACTCCTTTTAATCAATAGAAAATGTATAAAAATATCAGCCAAAAAAATCATTTTTTTGTTTGGTTTTGTTGTTTTTTCGTTTGGGCTTGTTGGGGTTTGTTCTGTGGCGTTTAAGCTGGTTGCGACCAGCTACACCTAGTTTTAGCCGGCTAAACTTAGGTATAGCCGCATTTCGGGTCTTTGCCGTAACATATACACCAAGCTGGCATATGAATATTGTGTGTATACAACATCTTACATGAAGCATAACAACATGTATATATGTATGTGTATGTAATATATGTATATATGTATGTATATATATATATATACATATATAGATATACGCCGAGCTGTTCACTACAATGTATACTAACTATTTTGTAGCGAAAATTGAAGCAATAGACGAATATTGCATCCTTACTATTGATATTTAATGCTTCGATGCTACAATGCTAGTCATACAATGCTCAATTCAATACTCAATGCTTTCTCAATATTCATTTAATGCTCAAATGCTCAAGTAATCTCTCATTGAAGCGGTATCAAGCATGGTTTAAAATGGAGAGGAAGTACTTCACAAGTTTTTTATTTATTTATTTAATCAGAATAACATTTTTTAAACTGATTAACCTGTGTTTCGCGTGCGTCTATGTATTTTTTGTGTCCGCGTGCGCATGAGCGCGTGTTTGTGTGAGTACATGAGTGAGTGCGGGTCTTCTGTATGTGTGGCACGTGAAAGTTATTTGCCACCGCTGCGCGAGGGGTCGGGGGGGGGGGGCGCAACCGGCGGCGTCAAGGGGCGGAGCGCCTTGCGGGGGTGGAGGGGGCGGAGCCCCCCCCCAGCGACACTGAACAGTCTTCAAATGTATTTGAATGAAATAATATAATAATCAAATTTCATCTCATAATATAAGTAATTTTCATGCATTTCTTCTGTTGTCTTTAAAGGTTTTGCTGGTGATAAATAGTCACACCCATGGTAGTGACCCTGCAGAGATCGGAGTGCAAATTCTTGCAAAATTCTTATGACACCAATATACTTTGTAAAACATGGCTACATTCTTATTGTATACCTCATATAAATTGCTGCAATACTGTGGGTGGCACTCGAGAGAGTAATAGAGACAGTGAACTTGCTATCTGCCTTACAAGATCCATCTTCGAACAAAAAAAATACTATCGAAGTGCGTTCCGTTTCCATTTGAACTTCTCTTATAATTAGTCGTTTATTAATAACAGCACTTCACGAATGTCCTTTCTTTAGGGCTCGTGATCGCGACTGGAATCATCTGTTCCGTTTTATAACGATTTTCGATAAAATAATTATTACTACTCAATTCAGTATCATAATTCTTCTTGGGTGTACTTCATCAATTGCACCTCTGGTGCAATTTCTCTACCTAAGGTAGAACTTCTCAGCCTGTGATCTGTATCTCTCAAAGGATGATTCTTCTACTCTTATAACTTCTTCAGGAAGACTTCGTCTTTTGGACAGTAAAATCGAAAGCTCTTTGTAGCAACCTTCTTCCTATTTCAAATTCCTTTAGTACCTCCCCGTCAATCGAAATTTCCTCATCAAGCATTCTCTTTGAAAAAAAATATTGGAATCTTTTCATAGTTCATCTAGAAGTCATAGCTCAACTTTTCACGAACCCCAAGCTCTTAAGGGGTCTGCCTAAGCTTGAAAATTGATTAATACGATCTCTTAGTACATTCTTTTGTAGGCTCAGACCCTAAATTCGATAGAAAAGGGTCCTTTATCGATTTAATATAAAAATAGTTATGCACATATTTCTTTCCTAGATCCATTAATATAAAAAACAAAAGTTCAGCTCGATTTCTGTCACGCGGCGTTCTATCTCCCTACCTCAGTAAAACTGTGGTAGTTCATACCTCTATTACTAACAGAGTTTGTAAAATAATGAATAACACTTTTTTTGTAAATATTGAACGTTTTTCTTTCGGCGCACAGCTGTTCAGAACGGCCTAATGCCTGGCCAAAAGTCGAAAAGTGAGAATAATAATTCACAAATTTCCACTATTAAGTTTTTGGGGTCGCTGATTACGAATTTGATATCATAACTATGAAATTTAAAATGGCGGACCAAAAGTTGCGGACATTTTGGAAAAATAATCACTTTATCGGTCCGAAAATTTGCACCATTGGGTTTTCGGGGTCGCTGATTACGAATTTGATATTAGATTAATGACATTTGAAATTCCAAAATAAAGAACAATTTTGTAGAATATGTAAATGTCTATTTTATCTCACGTACATAAGTACATACAATACATTAGATTAATTAAAAATCATAATCTGGGTCAGATGGATCCGTCGTGCATTATCGGTTTCTGCTAACGGTGCCTATTTGACATTACCTTCTGGTGTTGCCAGTAGAAGTTCTATTACATCAGAGGGTAATGGTGCACTATTCTTCATTTTTAATTCTTGCAAATGTGTTATAAGTGGGTTCGAGGATGCAAGAAGCCGACAAAAAACGTCAGGCATTGTCGTCACTCGCGTACATTTCCGAGCAAAATTTTCGCGATACCGACGAATGTCCCTGTTTCTAGCTTCTTGAGCGTCCTCGGAAAGATGTCCGATTGGTAAGGCCCCCATTTCTATTATCGCGTAGCCATGAATTAAAACAGTATGTACCGATGTTGGCATCGGGTACCAGGAATATAGCTTAACAGATCGTTTCGCGACGTCTAAGTAATAAACCCTGAACTTGTCGATATGTACAGCGAAACCGCACGCCATTGTCTGCAAAATTACTTTGCAACTTGTTATGAATTTTTCGTCCGAATTCAAAATTTCTGCTGTTAAGGCAACGTTCTCAAAAAAACTTTGGGCTGTATTGCCGTCGTTTGTACTGCCAAATCCTTGCTTAGACATATCAATATTTAAACCTACAGCAGCTTGAAATTTATTTTGGATTTTTTTCTTTACGATCGCTAACTGCTTTCTTTTCATCAACTGATCGCGCCTGCCATTTACTCGTCCCGTCATTAAATTGATATGCAATATGAAGCATCCATTCCATAAACGTTATCCACGCGTGTAAGGAAGAAATTCCAAAATTCAGTTTAGAGCTGTCGCATTCTGTTTGTTTAACCAATTGTAAATTGTTGAAATTTTTCGATGTCAAATTACATACATAACATCTTTGCGCAGATTTAGTGTCAGTAAGAGCATTTCTTACGTTTCCATCTATCATTGTAAACGATAATTCATATTTTACTTCAACGTTAGTACCCTCCGTTACTGTATTGAATGTGACAAGAGATGCTACCTGCTTATCAACGATATTTTTTTCATCAACAGTTGACTGCACGGTTTCTTTCCAAAATTGCTATCTCAACGGTCTGCAGTAACGGGGTGAAGAAGGCCTTGGGTTCTTCGAAACGACAAGTTGCAGCTCAGATTTGTCGTCTGAAGCTAGCATTTGCAACGGAACAACGGACGTAAAAAATACATAAGCGTCAGAGCTCTCGCTTTCGTCAAATGTTTGCTTATACTGCTGCCACGACGAACCATTGCATCCCCACTTCAAAATTAATTTCATATTATTCGTGAAGGAACTATCGAGTGTTTTTATGACTACAGATTATACTTTAACCAATCGAGCTGTGATATGATCAAGTTGAGCCTGCAATGATACTTCCGCGCTTGTTTCCGTTATACTTATTGAACACTCTAGTGGGTAACAACGATATTTAGCAGCTAATATTTTATGATATCTGGGATAAACCGAGATGTCGCTGTTTTCATTCGTTAATTCCCGGACCATATTGTAAGTTTCCTTCGTCATTTTACCGCTTATTATTAAGTTCAAAGCAACATCTGCGCTAATTTCTTGACGTACTGGTCTAGAACCTTGTGCGAATGCTAACTGATACCGAGAGGCTCGCGTAGGAGAAGTGGTTGCAATATCCTTGAGCACCTTTGCTGCAGCGTGGGACCTAAAAGCACGAAGATTCATTTCCGTTGCGAATGCCAATGCCCTTGGACTTGTTGATTTCCGAAGATCATAGACTTTTCGGCGCTTACTCCGTTCGCTGGATGATGAAAAGTCTAATGAGGGTCTGCCAAATTTGTGGCGTTCATCAGATCCTGATGTGTCAAAATTAGCAGTTGGTACATCCATGTTTTTCAAATCAGCATCCTACAACAAATCGCAATAACGTCAGCTCGAAAGTGAAAAAAACGGTCAAATGAAAAATTTCAATGATATAAGAAATAGGAAAATATAGGAAATATAGACAAACCGTAATAGGTACGTCCTTGTCAAGCCATTCTTCATGAACGGCGTAAAAGCGCTCCAGAATTCTGCGGCTGTCCCGCCATCTTTTCTTCATTGCAAATAGAAGATTCCCTAAAAATTTCCTTTCATCTGTTACAAGCCGGATTGTTGTCCGGTTGTAGTATTATTATTTTAGTATTTTGTGCGCGAGCTGGGGACTCCGGCACATGGATCCTTGTCGGTTTTAAAGCGGCGTAACGCACCTCACCTTTTATTGCTGACGCTGCTGGAGACGTTCGGCGTTCGAATGTAGGTGAATAATCTGCAACGTAGTCACTAGTTCACCCAATTTAACAGTTCACTTTCTTCGTCACTTAAAAAGTTCTTACACGGAACGTAAATATAATATTTCTTGTATATCGAAATGAAATATAATAGAATATAGTTGTATCGGGGTTATTGGAGAATAATAGGTAATTCGGCTTCGAAATAACTCGACACGCAATGCCGCTAAGGTAATTGTCGCGAACGAATATAACGAAGATGAATGAAGGGCCGCTAAGGTATTTCCTTCATTCGATGAGTTCTTACGCGATCACAATTTCAATGGTAGAAAAGGACGACACCGGTCGTACCCGCGAGAACCTAAGTACGCGAGCAGATTTGCCACTAAGGAGTGAAGGTCCGTCGACCGATTGTTCAGAAAGTCGCAATAAGAGGAGTCACCAAGTGGATGACGCCTTGAGGACTTCGGCAAATAGCTGCGTTTAGGTTGTCGTGGGGGTGAATTGCGAAAGAATGGATCAGCGATTTTCATGAGGTTTCGCAAAGAGTTCGATCGTTGCATGCTCTTTTTGCTTGCACTAATATTTCGAAACCGGCAAGTTCGTTTCTTGAAGAAAGAAAAGGAATTTGATGATTTATGATTGCGAAATATTGCGAGCGTTCGGTGGTATGGAGGCCGCGGAGGCAATGACATGAGTTGAGCAACACGGAAGCACACGGATACGAAAAATGGTCCGTAACACATCAATTGAAATTGCGAAAGAACATCCTTCCGATTCAGTAAAAACAAATTCGAGAACTTTTACTTGTTTATCAAATTTCGTGCTCCATTCATTATTCAGCGCCAAGAATATTTGTCTGCGTGTACAAATGATTTGTTTGCATGTACGTCCTGTTAAAAATTTTTAAGTTGTATATATTGTGCGTAACTTTAATTTTATGAATATACTGCACTTTACTGTTCTACTGTTCTTTAAAAATGAACAAAAATGTTATAAGAAATCCTACAGTAATAAACAATCGATTGAAAAACAATATTATTATGTTTTACAAATTGTGTTTGTTGTTCATGAACTGATATATTTCGACATGTTTGTAAAAATGGCCATTACGGTTGGAATGTTATTTTAAATCTTTATTTAAAATGTTACACCGTTTCAATAATATAACGTACTTATCTCCAGAATACTTGCAGAGATATAAAATATCTACGAAACACCCTCTATACCTGGGCCCTTTTAAGCCTCAGGTATAGAAAGTTGAGCGGAGTATCACAGTGCGTAACGCGCACGACAGTGTGCACAGCAACACTAAAATTGTTATTATTCAAAATGGGCAACTTTCGACCAGCTATTTCTTGTACATTTCATTAATAGATAGTTCAATAAACATGTCCCTGTCAATGTCAGCGTTCAAATTTATCAACATTTTTTTGTATGAACACAAATGTATTTTCTAAAAAGGCGAAAAAATATGAAAATCACGACTACCGTTAGTATAACGTTTCATAAATAACAACAAACATTTTCGAACATTGAAGTACATGAAATATTTCTACATACCTTTATTAACATTTTTCATTGTGAAAAATGGGAATCGGACACCTTTTGAACTTACGCACTATTTTGTGAAGCACTGTAAAACTGAGCAGCGAAGTGTCGCGCACGTGTTCCTAAGAGAGGCAACATTCGACTGTCGCAGGAAAGCAGGTATACAATATTTTGACCTCAACTTATGCGATCTAAATGCCCCACAAACCCCCCTCTACAAGAATCCATTTAAAAAACACCGAATTTTCAACTTTCATTTTTCGACTTTTGTCCAGGGATTCGGCCGTTCTAAACCACCTTGCGGCAGGAAAACAGTTTGACGGCGTAAAATTCACCCTAAAAGTTGGAATAGCATAATTTTTCCAGTTTCGCATATTGATAGTCGAAATATTTTATTGAAATCAATTGGAGAACAATGTCTATGTCTATTTTGTTCGCTTTGGTTCACGAGGTTTTCTTGTTCTTCCAAATCACAAAAATACCTATCTGCTACTTTTTTAAGTTCTCTTAAATGTAAATAGTTCCGTCGAAATATGGAAAATAATATTATAAAATAATTTCGACTAAAATAATATGGGATAATTTTCGACCCCTTTCAACCCCTATACATTTGTTTCGGTTCACCTCACTAAAATAGAAGAAAGTATTTTTTTTTTATGATTTGCTACAGACATCATTCTCCCATTGGTTCAATTGACTATCCAATTGACTATCTCGACCAGAAATATGCGGGATTGGAAAAACTACACTAAAGGTGTTCTACTTTACGTGTGAATTTTTTATACACTATTAAGAGTAAATTTTGTTGGGTCAAAAATAAAATTCCGTTATGCAACAGCAAAACCAACCCTAACAACTTTAAGGGGATATACCAGTGTGAAATGCTTCAGCCTCTCAGCAGGCATTATTCGAGGAAGAGGAGGGTCCATTGTATGGGCCAGGAATAGCTCATTAGCAGTTTTTATGGTAAATATAATTTTATCCGATTGACTTGAAATTTGAACTGAGTACTCTTGAATATATTTACTCTACAATGACGTAGGATATTTTTGATTGGATGAACATTGATGATTTGGCAATGAGAAAAACGACCATTTTATAGGCAAGAAAACACTTTTTCATAACTACGCCATTTTGTTAGATTTGTATATTTTTCGAAAATTCTACGTCATTGTACAGGAAATACCTTCCAGTTTAACATTTTTTCCTTTTTCGGTTTCAGCTACTCAATTGGCCGGAATCATGTCAGCAGTGGAGGAACTTTTTTTGGCGCCTCCGAAAGCAGCGCATATGTCGCTTGGATCTCAATATTTTTCTATGAAAAAATTATGTGATATAGGTCAAATGTAGCCAAATATATTCTCAATTTTCCGAAACATTTAATTGAGTACTTTTCATTCAAAAAATTCCCGAAAATCACCCAAATTCTGGTTCACTGGTATAGCTATACCCCTGGTGTAGCCCCTGAAATCCATTACTCAACTATTAAATGCCTTACCTTCTTTCGGTCCTCTTTTTTTATATCCTAACTTTCTTTCCATAGCGTATTCAACAAATGAAAACCTTACCAGACACTTTACATTTACCAAACTGGAGAACGCTATCCTCTAAAGTGACAGAAAAAAACCCGAACAAAAAAATAGTCGTTTTTCAATATTTTACTGATGACAGGACTGGGATGATAAGGTCGGGATTTTATGCACAATCAATCCATAATGAGTCCGAGTTCAAGTTTTTTAAATTGAAAAATATTGATAAACAATGAGGTTATTATCATTCAAATAAAGTGCCGCCGCTGCTTTATGGCCAATCGGTTTAGGTGGTTCTGGAAACTAAGGTTATCTGAAATGAAAAATGTACTTTTAGTATAATAATAATTTTGTATGACGAGTTACTTTACATTTTTTAGAAAGAACGAAAATGGGAACGGGCCGTCCACAAATTACGTCATTTTAAAATAGGGGGGATCTGGAACGATAGGATGATTTTGGGGGGAGGGGATATAAAATCAGCAAAAAATCGATGACGTAACGTGTGGATGGCCCCCGACCTGTAAAAAAAAGTTCGATTTTCGACAACAAAAAAACCTTAGTTCTTTGTTATTAACAAATTAATGAACATACCAACAAATAATCGGTCATACAATAGAAAATATTATAAACTATGCTCTGTTTGAATTTAAAATGAATCGGACGAAAAGATTTTGAGATGCGATCTACACCGTTTTAAAAAACATAGCCTTGAGAAAGACCAAAAAAGAAAAATCGTAGTAAAATATACATTTTCCGAGCACAGTCTTGAGAAAAACCAAAAAAGAAAAACGGTAGTAAAATGTACATGTTCCGGACAAAATTAGGGATTTGTGCAATATCCCTGTTATTCTCTTATGTTTTTGAGCTTGGGGATATGAATATAAAAGTTACTTTTTTCAAACCTTTTTATATGAACAGTCCAATTGTGTTGCCTTCGCAAATTTGCGCAAAACAGCGTCGAACCGATCAATTAATCGAAGATGTGCTTGCAAATAGAATTCCAAACCGTTGAATGCCCTCTTGCGAAAGTACAATACTTTCGTTAAAATTCAAACTTCAGAAAAGTTGTTTTGCAATACATGTTCTCACCAATCATTGTACGATGCATAAGCTAGGACAAATAGCGACAAACCGAGTTGACAATCAGGACAAGCTGACTTTGACGAGATAGTCCATGGTTGGCCTTTGAAGGGTTCTAAGGGACGGCCTTAGGACGATCTTTGAAGAAGTCTTAAGGGACGACCGACAGATTGTAATTAATATGGGTGGTTCAGAGCGTGCAAGGGGAATAGCTATCAAAACGTTGCTAAGAACGAGGTAGGAAGAAAAACTGTGTAGTGGCGATAGGGTGGCGGCGGACGGAGAAGGTGTGGGAGTGAAAGCGAAGTAGCGGAGGAAGATTTTGTGTGATAATTATCGGGCGCTGAGTGAACTGCTTAGTCACGAGGCATAGAAAATGCGAGGGAAGGAGGCGTTGGGTGAGGAAAAGGGCAAGAGAAGCACCATTACGGGCCTAAGCAGTGGACTGCTTAGGCCCGTTGTGGGGAGCTGGTGGACTTCCAGGAGTACGGTAAAGATGAACCAACGTAGAGCCAGGGGGAAAGGAAGCAGAAAAAGCGAAAACGCAACCCCACAAAAGCGTCTATATTCACAGAATCGGTCGGTATCATAGACCGATTCTTTATCAAGGGGGGAGACGAAGGGGTAGTGTTTGAGACAAGGAGTGAATGAATGCTTTTGCGTGCAAGAGTGTGGAAATGAACAAGAATAAAGAGGACGATAAAAAAACAGAAAGGGGTGGAACAGCAAATTAGGGAAAAGGAAGACACATTAAGAACGATAGAGGAAGGGAACAACCAGTATATGGAATAGTCAATTAGAACGAAATTGCGAAAAGGAACGGAAACCGATGAGTACAAAGAGGGAGGACGGCAACAGTTGGGAGGAAGTAATGAGAAAGATGAAAGAATGATGCGAGGCGATGCATAGAATAGGAACGGAGTTGCTGGTTGAGGCGGAGCAGTGAAAACTCAAGACTTACAGGGAAGCGGTGTAATCGAAGGAAGGAAAGGAGGAATTAACGGAGGATCTGTATGAATGGAAGAAGGAGACGATTGTCTTAAAAATGATAATAAAGCGTGAAGTGTCTCAAGAAAGTAAGAAAGATATCTGGCAAGAGCCAGAAGAAGAACACGTCACCCGAGTCGATGAACACAGGGGGACGATTTAACGTGACCACCCCAAATATCTTCGTTACCTTTAGAGTGACGAAAAAAATGTCAGGAGATAATTTGATCGATTTCGAAGGGCTGATACAGTGGTGAGAAATTCATTTTTGTCAAGGTTTTCGCGTTTGCAAGGTCATCAATGGTTTTTCAAATGGGAACATGTATTATTATTAAGACGTTGTAGCTGATATGCAGACGAATCCAACGACCTATGATATCATGACCTTGAAATATTTTTTTACCAAAATACGCGTGTAAAAACGAGAAATCATGATGGTATTGACAATAAGAATATAGAAATAATGCAATTGAATTTTTTGTGCAGTAAAATTTAGTGGAACAAATGTTCGAAGTGATGGCCATTAACCTCGACACATTTTTTAAGACGCCGGATGAATGATTCTCTTGACCTTCGAATAGTTTCTGGTGTGATAGCGGCGCAGGTTATTCAACGGATACAATAATGTCAATAGTCGGAGATGTTTCTGAAGTTCGTAAATACTGGTATTGTAACGTAGTAAAACTGTAGTAGAGTGAAGAATGTTTACCGTCCATCGCCGGATTTAACGCTACTTGATTTCTTCCTATGGAGAGCTATAAAGGGTCGTGTTTACCATGATATTCCGACGACGCCGGCGAACATGCGAGAACGAACTACAAGAGCCTGCGCTGCTATCACACCAGAAACTATTCGAAGGTCAAGAGAATTATTCATCCGACGACTAAAAAAATGTTTCGAGGTTAATGGCCATCACTTCGAACATTTGTTACAATAAATTTTCTGTACAAAAAATTCAATTACCTTATTCGGATATTCTTATTGTCAATGCCATCACGATTTCCCGTTTTTACACGTGTATTTTGGTAAAAAATAATTTCAAAGTCATGATATCATAGGTCGTTGGATTCGTCTTCCTATCAGCTACAACGTCTTGATATAAAAAAAACATGTTCCCATTTAAAAAAACCATTGATGACTTTGAGAACGCAAAAACTATGACCGTGACAAAAATGAATTTTTCATGACTGTATCAGCCCTTCGAAATCAATCAAATTACCTCCTGACTTTTTTTTCGTCACTCTAAAGGCACCGGAGATATTTGGGGTGGTCACGTTAAATGGTCTACCCTGTATGATTATAATGAGGCGGAAGACGGGGAGAGAAGGGTACTGGAAACCCGAAAGAAACCGGAAAAAGAACAAAAGATTGAAGACCGGAAGGGAAAGAAAAAGTGGCGCACGAGGTCCAACAGAAGAATAAGGCCGAAAGAATGGAAAGGAGAGAAAAACGACACCAAGATGCAACGCAGAATGGCAAATGGAGGGAAACGGGAGAAGAGGAGAGGAAGGCAAATGAGAAACAAGAAAAAATGGAAGCGACAGCTTGGCGTCATCTGTACCAGACTGAAGGTAGAAGACACCGAAGGGTGGAGGGAGATTCGCCGGCAAGGAAGTGGACCGCGAGTCCTGGACCGAATCCCTGATAACGAGGGAGTTATAAATAAATCACTCTGACTAACCTAGTCGATACATTTTTATTCGTAAAGTAACGAGTTCATGATCCAATTCTTTATTGATGCAGATCTCGAATCTCCTACCCAGATTTACGACTAGTCGTCCTCTAAATTCCGGAATATCACAATTGCTTTAAGGACAATTGTAACGAAACGATGAATGGTAGAGACAAGTACCAAATTTAAAAAAATCCTTTATGAATATACAACAAAATAGATCTTATTAATTTTCTTTGAAACTCTGTTAGCAATGAAGTAATAAGAAACGAGTTTTATGAAGGACGGCGATGGAATGACGCGCCACAAATGACGAGACAAACTTTCGTTCGTCATATCTCCATAAAGTTAACAAACCGGTAAGGAAACCTTTTCTATTTGAAACGTCTTCGTCTAAATGCATTGCTTTATTACAATCATCATTCAAACAGTTCAATTGTAAGAAAGTGCCTTGGCATATTGACGAAAAATACTAGCTTGAAAAAAAAGAAAACGAATTGTACCTACAATCTGCGCTTTCTGCGCGACATAATAATTCTTCCGCAGGAGCAGCCATATTTACAGCTTCTTTTTGGACTGCTGGACGAAATTGTTGCCCTTCTTCCGATGCTCCCATCGCGCACTTGTCAGCTGTCTCTATGCGCAGTGCATGGATGTTGTGGCATTTAGCATAGGCATTGGGCCCAATTATAGATCCCATCACTTGCATGAGAAAGTTCAAAATCCGGCAGCCAAACGATGCGTCTACTTGTACATCGAACTCACTTGTTTTTATTTTTTTCGCCGCAGTGCTCGGGCCTAGATTATCACTCGCTGATGCCCAATCTTGCGGTAGGGATTGCCTCGTTTTTAATCAATGCCAGGTGGTCCGGCACGATCTCTCGAACATGTACGTCCAGAATGCGTTCGTTTTGTTTTCACTGCGTTCTATACACTTAACGCATCGATCTGTACTGTAGCATTCACCGGTATAATTGGATTCAATATAATAGTTAGATGTAATTCAGAGAAGGGTACCGCGCGCGAAGCGCCATTACGATCGTACCCCGTATTGGAACGAGACGATTCGCCGTAGCGTAACAGGCGAAACTTTCCAAAAGATCGTCGTAACCCGCTGAATTTTTGGAAGTTTTACAAAATATTTGTTGCTCCCTCTCATTCTCTCTCTCGGCCGGCCTTTACCAACCTTGTTTAATGGCGGACTTCTAGAACGCCCTACCGCGGTCTCGTTTGTCATTTTTGTATCTTTATTCATGTTGTTCGCGAACCCTTTGGGACATGCTCGCGGACCCCAGGTTGGGAAACTGCTCTAGGCTATAAAACAATGCGATAAAAAAAACCTATTTTTGAAAATTCAAGCTTATGCAAACCCCTTAATGCTCATAGAGCATACTCACCTTATCTATTGTGTTGAAAACAGCTTACGCGACATTTATAAAAACCTGTCTATATGAACTTCTGACCTCTATTTGGGTTTGCATAGTCAATATACTGCATGTTCAACTTTTGATATCTCTGAGACATTCGACAACATCCAACCCGGCATCCTGTCCTATGACTGAAAGGACATGGGCTCTTACTGGTGCCCTTACTGTAAATTTATGTATAACCTAAAGAATAGTTTAAGGGGTGACATGGGTTTGAAAATTTCAAAAAATCCATTTTTTTGAATTTTATTATCTAATAGTACAATGTGTCTAGAATATTCTCCCAAAGTTTTAAGTCAATCGGAGTAAAAGTCTAGGAGAAGCCTTTGGGAATTCCCCCCGTTGGGAAAGACCGCCCGGGAGCGACGCAGGTAATCACATTTATCTTAAAACGCTATTTTTGAAGTCGGTGGACACGATTTCTCAAAAACGAATGCACCGATCTTATTGAAATTTTGCACACTTCTTCAAAATAGCATTGTCTAGTGATTAAACGAAGGTTTTTTTTCGATTACAACTAATTTTACAAGGCTATGCATAGTGTAAATTGTACCAAAAATCGAACTATTTTGCATACAACTCTGCCAAAATTAGAACTGCCAAAAGACATAATTAATTATAAATGGATCCGGTTTATACTCATTTGATGAAGTATATATTCATCTACTTTTATACCAATTTTTATGACAAAATCTATAAAATTAACCGAGATATATGCCTTGATTTGACGACGAAAAAAAATGCCTCTCCACTGTCCCATCGATATCTTTATGGAAGATTATTTGTAAAGTAAAAGTCGACAATTTATCGATATCTATACAAATGTAGCTATCGTTATGCGACATTTTTTTCTATTTTCGAGGCCCTTTTTCTGTATTCAAGCAGTCTTTAAAAATAGTAACTATCAAATGTTAAAAACGCGGATATGTACAACCTTAATCATTGCGATTACAAAAATTTCCAAATGGACAAATTTTTGGAAAGTGAAAAATTTCGTCAGATAATTGTTAATAACACATGAACTATGCAACACAAAAAATATCCTACGTACTTCCATAAACAATGTATTTTTCAAGATATATTCAACATTTCAAGTGAATCGGTTGAATATTGTCTGAGTTATGTTTCCGGACAACTCAAAAAATGCACTTTTGAAAAATTATTGTATACAGTCACTGATGTGTATGATAAACACCCTTTTTTGTAATCTCGATTTATTTTTTAGTTTTTCTACAGAAAAAAATCCCCAAAAAGCCTATTTCTTGGTCCCTAGAGTGGCCTAACCCCTTAATCACGTAAGGCTCAAATAGGGAGGGAGGGTGGATAACATCACGATTGATCGCGCTAGGGGTAGGGGGTGGGGAGGGGGTGTTGTGACATATCACGTGTATTTTTTTGTGTTATTGCGCGGACAATGCTATTTGAATATACTGACCATATACTCAGTACAGTCGTGCTGTTTATTGAAATCAGAAAAAATTGAAAGAAGGTTAGTTTTTTGACAGATGATTTTGTAGGTTTCGGGGGTGCTAAATCCAAGTTTGCCTAAAATTGGGGCGTAGGGTTTTTTCTAGACGATGAAGGGGGATGGGGGTGGATTGATGCCAAACTAAAACCCTAGGAGCTCGGCGCCGTGAGACAAAAAATGTTCATACAGTCAAAACTTTTCCGGCAAAAGATAAAAATATTTTTATTTTCGGTAACGGACGAAAATATGGCAAAATTCGAGGGTTATTTATATGAACGAAAATGTAGAGAATATCAATCCTACCTACATTTCGTACATTCAAACGGCACCGGTAAAATCAACCGTTTTTGAGTAATCACGAAAACAAAACTTTCAGAGTATTTCGTCATTCGTTATGGGGGGAGGTACTTTTGAAGTTAAGAGATGATTTTATACCCAATCGACGCGTATTTTGGAGAGCTACAACTTTTTAATTTGAATGGAGTTCGAAACAAATTTCTCGAACAGTTATTCTCAAAATACTGATTTTTGGTACGTTCCCCCACTTTTAGAAAACGAAATAAAGAGGTACGAGTTTGGCGCCGCGGACGAAAATGTAGCGGAAGGTTCAGGCTACAAATCGCTACACGGCGGTGAATTCATACGGTCAATAGTTTTCCCAGAAATTCATTTTGAATTTTCAACCCCCGAGAGGCGTAGGAAAAAGCAAAATTCAAGGGTGGTCCATAGAAACGAAAATATAAAGAAGATTATTTTCTACATTTCATACATTTCAACCATACTCGAAAATTCAATTGTTTTTTAGTTATACAATAAACGAATTTTTTAAAATATTTCAACAATTTTTTTAGGTGTGAAGATACTATCGGACAGCGATGATCAAATATTCGATCGACGCGACGAATGTTGTAGCAAGGGCTACAACATTTCCATTTAAACCAAAATCGTACGAATTTTTCCGAAAGAGTTATTGAATTAAAACTGATCTTTCAAAATTTCAGCCCACTTTTTCACTCCCAAAATGAGCTTCCCTGACTTTGACGCTGTGGACAAAAATAAAGCCCGGATTTTTCGGAACTTTTTCTCTCACGGCGCCGGCCTCGTAGGGGTTGTAGTTTGGCATTGATCAACTCTCATCCCCCTTCATGCCCTGAAAAAAACTCTACACCTCGATTTTTGAGCAAACTTGGATTTAGCACCCGCGACACCTACAGAATCATCTGTTAAAAAACTGGCCTTCTTCTATTTTTTTCCGATTACGGGGTTTTTCGGCGGCAGCACGACTGTACTATTATTTCGTTTTTCATAATACGATACCGCACTCTCTGACACTTCTGTCTGACATTTCTTATTTAAAATAATACACGTGTTGTTGGGGGGGGGGGGGGGGGGGGGCTCTAAAAGTGGCCTAAAAAACCTCACGTGATTAATGGACGACCCCCGTAGTAAGAAATATATTCTTTATGTTACGCAACATCAATAATACATAATTTGATAATCTTTTATCACGATGCACCTAGAATGCAATGTGTTCCCGAGGATGCTTCAGGTGAGTCTCGATCGATATCAGAGAAGTTGTGACTTCCTCATAGTCGGAACTTTGGGTGGGCGGTACAGAAAATATTCAGCGTCTCAGTATCACCCTTTTCCAGATTTAAGATACTTATAGCGTCTCGTGACTTTTACTCGACCCCCCTCCCACCGCCCTGTGACAAAGTGTGACAATCTGCCTACCCCCCCCCCCCCCCCCCCCCCTCACTGCGTCACGTGTTTTATGAATGGCCCCTCATGATAGTTCACAAAATTATAAGAGCCTGCACTTTATCTATAGTAAATGATGCCACAGCTGTAGGGAATGAGGGCACTAACTGGTTGCGCTACCTGTTCTCACTAAAGTGACTATAACTCCGTCAATTTTCGGACTTGTGAAGTAAAATGTTGCCAACATATTTTTCAATACATGTAATATCGAAAATCATTTTTAAAAATCCTTCAAATTTTGCTTGGGGGATGCGGGAAAGCTACTGTGCAAGTTTTTGCACAGTGACTTTCTCCCTCAACTGGCATTGCGTATAGAAAGCTGTGAGCTGTCCACGGTAAAATTGCACGCGAGGTTTAAATAAAAAACTTTAACATGCAGAAATGTTGCTATTTCTGGCAGTTTTAAAATCGTGACGTAACGCATGCCTTGACCACGCCCATACAGATTTGACCGAAAAACAGCCGATTTTATTGCAATTTTCGTTCACTGCGGGCGCTGCGTTCGATTTCCGTACCCCCACCCTATACTTTGTACGGAGCCAATAAGCAACCTATGGTTAAACATCAGATGTGGAATGCGACGCCAGTTTAACCGCAGAGTTAAGTTTAAGGGAGATTTACATAAGCTCACGTTAAACTTCGAGTTGTGAAAGCAGGTCTTGGGCAGCGAGAACTGTACAGTGAGGTTAACCGTTTACTCTTTGTTGTATTGGTAAGGCTCCGTTGAAGATCCGAGCGCTTTGAACATTACAAGACGGTCCACTTGTGTAATAATAAGCATATTCGCAGCGCCGGTGGACCGTTCTATGGTAGCGTTTGAGATGAAAACGTTGGGCACAGGGGGACACTCCATGCCACCCCACTCCTTTTTATTGATGAACGAATATGGATACGAAGATTCTTCACCAATCTCCGAAAACAAAATGATTCACTGGTTGTAAACGTGGCGACAGGGGAAGTAAACTGCACCGCTTACAGCGGCGGGCTGCGGTGAGCAGTAGTGAGCAATGTAGCGTCGGTCAGCATTAGTTGTACGTGATCATAAAAGCTACTAAAAAAAGTTATAAAGGTAGTTCAAAGAAAGAATTGATTCTGCAAATATATACGGAAATCGATGAACTTACAAAATGAAAGTCTCTCCCTCAAGAAAATTCCGTTAAATATATTAGAACTTTAAAAAGAATAACTATGCAAGCATTGCGTGTAATTATTTTAACCTATGCGAGAACATTAATCGTACTTCGTAATCCCGATTCGTGTCCGTAAAATAGAGAGATAGCGTATGCGTTTGCATGGCGATAACCTAAACTTATCTCGCGAATACTACATACAGGAGAAGACCATACTCGACGTTTGACCTCGTCCTCGAGATTACGAGAGGTTGGGACGGTGCTGCCACCTTTTAAAAGCAGTATGCTATATCTAAGTACATTTTGTACCAAGGAGACAAAGTCGGACTTTTACGTAAAAGCCCCTGTCTCCGTGGTGCACAAGCGTATTTATATAACAAAACCATGTGTTCCGAGCTTTTGTATTGTTAAATACATATGGCTACAAGCACGTGCAGAAGGTGTATAGCATAAGGAAGCTGTATCGCGGGCGCCGCCCGAGGGTGAGGGGTGTAGACGGCAAACATAATTTTGAAATGTATGAGCATATTTCAATATAGTATCTTATCAATAATTTATAACAAGGCGTCACCGTTCACACACACGAAAAAGCGAGGAAGACATAATTGCGTTATATGAGAGTACTTTTTAAATGTATCATTATATTTGAATGGACTATTTGTAAAGATGATTTCGGGATGATAAATATATGTTATTTATCCCGATACAACTTGGTCGCGGTATCACGTGAAAGTGAGGTTAAGTTTCATTCCGTAAATAACGCCCACGGTCTTACATACAGATCTGGGAACTCCGTTAGTTCACATAGTTCCTTTGTCGAAGCTCGACGCTAGACAATCGAGGAGAGTTGTGTGCGATAGAGAGTTTAAGGCCTAGGCCCTAAAATACCTCTTTTAGGTCCCGTTTATACGTACGAAAAGGTGAAGAAAATATGGTTGTGGTATATAAAATTATGTATGTATATTAACATACTAACATATCTAACCTTAATTCACGTTTACTAGGTGCGCAACTAAGTTCCCGGGTTTCACACATGGATGGCGCTAGCGACACATGTAGTCGGCATACAGGTCTGAAATTGGGTGTCTTTATAGCTTGGACATCTGTTAAGAATACCCAGTCGTAATATAAAAAAATGTCGCAACACAACGACCTTTTTTCTAACCTCGAAAATGTCAAAGTTTGTCCCAAATAAACAGCATTTACGGGAAGCATTGCTTTTCTGCTTCAACCTAAAAAAACACCAACTGAAGCACGTCGGTTACTTGAGGAGGCCTACGGCGATCATATACCATCAAAAACAACGTGTGAAGATTGATTCAAGCGGTTCAGACGTGGCGATTTTGAGACTGGAGACAAGGAGCGCTCGGGAAGACCGCAAACATTTGCAGACGCCGATCTGCAAGCGTTAAGGTAGGTTTACACTACGACACTTTGGTATATACACTCAATGTACACATCGACTGTCTGTGTGTGAACCCCACTGTCTGATCTCGCGACATGTATTGCGACATCTCGCTAGGTGTCGCGCCGAGCGCCGTGTGAACAGGTTGTATCGGAGTGTCTGCCACAGTGTTCAAGTTTTCGAACTTGCGCGAAATTTTCCAGACACTCGCTACCCGCGTTAAATCAAAATGGCCATTACGTGGAGCAAGGAGAGCATTTAAAATTTTATATCTCTTGTGGAAGGACTGCCTGAACTTTGGCAAATATCTTGTGCTGATTATAAAAAATAAAGTAAAAAACAGGCAGCACTTGAATGCTTAGTGAAACAGTTTGGCACAACATCGGCTGAAGTTGGCAGAAAAAGTCATAATTTAAGAACACAGCTTAAGGGGCTATACCAGTGTGAACGCTGAAAATTTGGGTGATTTTCGGGAATTTTTTGGAAGTAAAGTACTCAATTAAATGTTTCGGAAAATTAAGAATATATTTGGCTATATTTGACCTATATTACATAATTTTTTCATAGAAAAATATTGAGATCCAAGCGACTTATGCGAGGCCGTCGGAGGCGCAAAAAAAAAAGTTCCTCCACTGTTGACATGGTTCCGGCCGATTGAGTAGCTGAAACCGAAAAAGGAAAAAAATGTTGTTAAACTGGAAGGTATTTCCTGTACAATGACGTAGGATTTTCGAAAAATATCAAAATCTAACAATATGGCGTAGTTAAGGAAAAAAAAGTCTGTTTTCTTGCCTATAAAATAGTCCTTTTTTTTTAATGCCAAATCATCCATTTTCATCCAATCAAACATATCCTACGTCATTGTAGAGTAAATATATTCAAGAGTACTCAGTACAAATTTCAAGTCAATCGGATCATTGCTCTTTGAGTTACAATGTCAGCAAATTTAAAAATCTCATTTCGAGAAAAACGCTTTTAAAGATTTAACTATCGATTTTTGCAAGATAAAATAATATTGATATAAATGATATAAAGGATAATGATATTCTTGAAAGTATAAACTGTCGGAAAAGGCAAAAAAAATCAATTTTTTGAAAGTGTGACACTGGCATAGCCCTTTAATAACAGCGCACAAAATTACGACTGTCGCCGCACGGCGTTTCTCCATGGCGTCCGTGCGAGTACTGCAGACGTGTCAGTAGTTTTGTGTGTGCACATCTGAGACACTTGTGTAGCGACATCACAGTACAGACATTTTCTGAGACACCGAAACCGTCTTATGTGTGAACGGAACGGACATTAGTTTCAGACATTTGTGTCATAATTAGTGTCGTAGTCTATGCAGACCTTTATTGGATGAAGATGACACTCAAACAGAAGATCAACTTGCCGAGGCATTAAATGTGACTCGGCAATGTATTTCGAAACGTTTGCACGCCATGGGAAAAAATTCATAAGGAAGGAAAGTGGGTTGCCGTATGAGCTGACTGAGAGACAAATTCAAAATCGAAGAGCCACTTCCGAAATTTTACTTTTGCGGCAGAACAGAAAGGGTTTCCTGCATCGAATTGTTACTGGCGATGAAAAATGGATATATTTCGAGAATCCCAAACGCAGAAAATCGTGGCTTTCACTTGGCGAAGCGTCAACATCGACGGCACGGCCAAATCGCTTCGGAAAAAAGGCAATGCTCTGCGTTTGGTGGGACCAGCAAGGAATCGTGTACTATGAGCTGCTGAAACCGGGCGAAACTGTCAATGGGCATCGCTACCGACAACAACTAATCAATTAGAACCACGCATTGCTCGAAAAACGGTTGGCTCGATGCAGTACAAAATAGGTTGGACGAATGGTTTCAGTCCAAAGACGCGTCTTTAGATCGTCGCGGTATTTATGTATTGCCAGAGAGATGGAAAAAATGTGTAAATAGCGAGGGACAATACTTTGAATGAACAATTTTTTGTATTTGTCTTGAAATTTTCGATTTTTTATTGGTAAAAAAAACCCGGAAACTTAGTTGCGCACCTAGTAAATGTGAGGGTTATGATAAAATTCAAGATCAAGTAATACGATTATTGGTACGAATACAGTATCGATTAAGCAATAAAAAAATTCAGTGGTAGCACGCGGATGCACCTTTTTTAATTTAAAACTTCATTTTTTCTCGCACGTAATTCAATGGAACATGGCTTACGAAATTGAAGACGGTCAATGTGATTTAATTTCTAGATAGGGTATTTTAAAAGTAATTGGAAATTCAAAAAGTGTAATCTCTTTTCCTTTATTTTCATACAGTTATTCGCATATATGATGCAAATTACTTAAAAAATGTGGTAACATTTATTCCATGTTGGAATCTTTTCATATATTGTTCAAGAAATGTCCTTTTATATTCGTATGATGGATATAATATATTAAACATTGAATATTTAAGATTCATATAATAAAAATATAAAAATGCATAATTTTGCCCTCTAATTATATATTTTATGAAAAATAAGCATCTACCTCGTAAGCATTTTTGAGGTTCATTGAAAAAAACTCATAAACCGCCATTTGATTCAACTGGACCGCTCCAACCTCCTTAACAGAGCGGAAGGTGTTTCTTATCCTTCTTCCGAAATATTAGCCATCTAAATAAAGGAGTCATCTAAAGCACCTAAACATTACTGAGTAGAGGCCAGCGCCTCTTGCGGCACAGTTCGTTTATTAAAAACGAGGTTATTCCCAGATAACCAAGCGTACCATTGGTATGGCGTACCGCGATCATACCCTACGGCGTACCGGTACGGTATCGTTACTATACTCGCACGCGGTGAAATCGTACTCGTTACTGGTACCGTACCGGTACGTGTTACTGGATACCTACGAATAGGTTGACTAAATATGGAGAGTAGGAAAACCTGAAATGATTTTATTTTTCATTAGGCGGCATTTTCAATAAACAATCATACACTTTTTTTAAACAACCCATTAATAAGCATCCATTTAACATCCTTAGTAGTTTTTTAAAATATATAATTACGATATTATTATATATTATTACGATTTATCGCATCCAGAATGAAATCTGCATTTCAATCTTCCCACGGCGGGCTCTTAGTCATTTTGACTATTCGCCCATGACATGCGTAAATAAGTTATAATAAAAATATAATTTTTAACGAATAAGTAAGATGATTGAAAAATCTTTTGGACATTTATTTGAATGTCCATCAACAAAGTTGTGTACCAAATTTCACTAAAAAATATTAATAATTAGAAAAATTACAAATAACCGCGTAAAGACCTTTGAACCCGAGGAACTCAACGGTGTGCTTGATTTTGGTCACCTGGTTAATGGGAAACAAAAAAAGGTTTTTCTTGAAATAAATAATATTTGCCTTGACCGAGCTTTATTATCGTATTCAAATCATACAAAAAAATCCGTTTTTGCGAGGGAAAATGACATTATTGTTGTTAATAACTACTGAAAAAAATGTTAAGAAAAACGTCTGTCAAGACTGAACCACTTTTACACTGAATAAGTGTACCAAATTTCAAGTCAATCCGTTCATTAGATGTCAAGAAAACGTGTACACGGTTTTGAAAATAATAGTTTCAAGAAAAACCGATTAAAGTTTTACTAGCAGTTCCATAATTTTACCTCCAATCTGCGATTCCTCTACCATATATTGGACCGTCCTTTTCAATTTCAGTAACCTCAGGCGAATATTAATTAAAAAGTTTATTTTCAATTTAAGAGTAGCCTAACCCCTTAAACGTATTATATTCATGTCAACAGATGTCGCATCTCGTCTGACAAGTTTCGAAATAACTATCTTGGCCAAACGAGGCAATAGTCTTAAGATCTTCTTGTTTTATCAATGAAAAATAAAAATAACTATCTGTTTCTGTACATAACAGTCGCTGTAAATAGGTGCATATGTATTTTATGAAATTTTTTTTATATTATTTTATTTTTAACAGACTTTTCTTCCGTATTTCCCGCTAAAATTAGTCTGCAATAAATAAAAAATAAATGAAAAAAACGCAGTTCCAATATGTAGGTGGTAGTAGTAGCCGTGAAAGTAAAACGTACTATGTACACGGAGAACGTGACAATACATGAATTCCACCTAAGAGGTACACCGGACCGATACGATTCTGGTATAATCGCAGTACGGTGCCTATACGGCGTACTCCACCAGAGCAGTACCGGAGCGGTACGTGGTTATCTGGGTTGCCCTTTCCGAGATAACCAGGCATACTATTTGGTACGGCGTACCGAGAGTGCACCCTACGGCGTACTCGTGCGGTACCAGTACAATACTGGTATGCAGAGGAATCGTACGCGTTACTACCCAGTTAGCTAAGCGTACCATTGATACAGCGTACCGCAAATGTGGAGTACGCCGTACCACCGCACAGTACCGGTGTAGTTACACCGTACTGGAATACACGGTGGCTTCACGGTGGCGATGCTGTACCGGTACCGTACTAATACATTTACGGTACAGCGTACCGTACGACGTACCGGTAATGTACCAGTACCGTACGCACGTACGACGTCGCAACAGTACCGGTACGGCGCACTCCACATGTGCGGTACATTTACGGTAAGTGGTTAGCTGGGTTGTTATATGTCGGCCTTGTTCATCTTGACGCCCAGATAACCACGTACCGCAGATGTACTGCTCACGAGCAGTGCGCCGTTTCGGAATATACCACCACAGTATCGATACAGCGTATCTCCACCGTACTAGTACTGTACGGCTACGGTACCTCCACGGTACCCGTGCAGTACATCCACTATACCCATATAGTGCAATTTATTAGCACATATTGTACTTGTACGGTACCTCCACGGTACCAGTGCCGTACGGATACTGTACTCATATAGTGAGATTTATTAGCATCTATTGTATTTGTACGGTACCTCCACGGTACCAATGCAGTACGTCTACTGTACCCATATAGTGACATTTATTAGCATCTATTGTACTTGTACTGTACCTCTACTGTACAGGTCGTACAATACAGCGCACGTTCAATGAACGGTTAAATTGTGCGAGAAAATCGGGCGTACATTCCCAGCCTAAGGTTGGGAATAGACGTCCGATTTTTTTCTTTTCGACCATCCGATCTGACTATCGGAAGGCACTCGTGCCATACATTTGTTTGAACATACAATACACACCCGATCCGAGTTCCGATAGTCGGATCAGATGTGTATGGGATGTTCAAACAAATGTATGGCACGAGTGCCTTCCGATAGTCGGATCGGATTGTCGGAAAGAAAAAATCGGACGTCTATTCTCAGCCTAACACGTCCGATCGCTATCACATCTGCACTCCGACTCCCGTTTTCGCCAATCGGCTTCGCACGCGGGAGCGCCGCGCGCACGCGTACGCCAAGCTGTTGCCGACTGAACACCAACATCCGCGCCACTGAGCATTGCTCTTTGGAGGGCGAGCTTTTCGAACGCTCCCCTTAACGCCGCTAACAATTAGCATTTTTTTTATAAAGTCGTCCAAGCGACACGTGTTCTCAACCGAACTTTGAGAATCCGTTTATTGTTGAAAAGCTCGCTTCGTACAACATGTATATACCACGCGCGACTGACCATGTCACGGGAGAATAGACGGAAATTCATTTTTTCTATCAGTACATTTGCAGGACGGCGTAATTCGACGGTACCGGCACAGTATACCGGAAATGTACTGCAGTAGGCGTACCTTCACGGTACCGGTACGGCATACCGCAAATGTACTGCAGTACGGCGTACGTCTACGGTTCCGGTACAGCATACTGCAATTGTACTGCAGTACGGTGTACCTCCAAATTGGCGGTGCCGTTGAGCTACGGCGTACGCTGGTACGGTGTATTCCACATTTGTGGTCCGCTGTACCAATGGTACGCTTAGCTAATTGGGTATTACGGAACAGGGACGGCGATATGGCCGCATACGCCTGTTTCGCACCTCGCATTTTTCTTGAGGAATTAAGCTTGTTATTTTTATGAGAGCAGTAAGGTGGTGCACACGGGCGTCTAGTCCGTTTAACGAGAAAATATGTACGCCAAATGTGTAATAAAATTAATTCGTTGGGACGAACGAATGCCATGTCGATTTTTCGAATCATGCTTTAAAAAAAAACGCCATGAAAAATTAGACCAGCGAACTATTTCTGTTAATAGAAGCCATGAAGAAAATTCCTTAGTTCGATTTTTGCGCGCTTGACATTTCTTACGCATGCTTTGGAGGACTGTTGAGATTAACAGACTTGAGAGCAACAACTTTATATTTGAATCGACGATTTTTTGTTGTAATTTGAACAATTGTTTTTTTATTTCCCTAGTGATATCGAATTATGATTACTAATTATTAAGGGAATAATAACTCTTTAACAAGTTCCCTACAAGTGCCATACAGGTAATCATAAAAATAAAAAGGCACAGCATATCAAGGTAGAACTAAACGAGACGATACTATAGTGAGTTTGGTGAATTTAGGGTTAACAAAATTGGGAACGACTATTGCACATTGAATGCAATGTTTGTTCATTCTAATTTTAATTTTCGGTATAATGATATTTTCTTTCTTCTCAAAAGCGGCAAGGCGATGCTTGAAAACTTTGAAGTTGGGATTTTATCGATGTCTACAAACTGTAAGAAAAATTCTCCTGAAGGAAATGCATGGTATAATGGGTTTCGACTCACAGTGCGAGGTCGCATCGTCAAGACGAACACTGCCATCTCCGTAAGCGTTGTTAGTCGCATGATGAGCACCCGTTTGATGATTTACATCCAGCATGTCTTCGTCGCTGCTGAAATTTCTTCCTCGGCTTAGGGTGCAGTTCCGCAAACTCGCATCACCTGTACTACCCGTATCAGTGCCGTTGCTTGGCTACAATAATGAAAAAAAAAGTTCCATTGGACAAACTGGCTGTTAGAAATCTTGCAAACATCTTTGAATCATCTATCGTTCAACATGCAAAACTACCACATGCTGCGAGAGCAATGTAGGACAACCCCAGTTCATTCCTCTTCATCTCTTATTCGATATAGATTTTTTTTCAGTATGCAATTATTCATTGGCATTGGGGACTTTTGTTAGTCCAAGCATGCGATCAATGATGGATCGTGCCGCTGATCGGAGGATCTATAATGTGAATGACGCAATGGCATATCCAAATGTAGTTTCCTCGTAACTTTCTAACTCCCTCATAACTATTCTTCATTTTCGTGCAAATATAATCTGATTTGTTTTTTTTTACCAGTGGGCTCCGTTGCAATTGAGGCCTGCTGCCGTGCGCAGCTCCCTGCCACTTGCTAATTCTTTTTAATTCAATATATGTGTTAATTGTTCTCTAGCAACAAGGCTATGGATAACTTGCAGCACTCCCACGTGTGGTCTCTCGTCAGAAGCTTGCACGCGAGTTTCTTCACATTGAAGCTTTGCCTCTTGTTTTCTATGGAATCTAGATGTGACTGCGTCTTCGGCACTTCTGCAAAAGGGAAGGGGGAAAGGCTGCGAACGATAGAAGTTGAAACCCCATTGAATACACCGGTACCAACGCCACAGAATCTGTGCATTCTTCAGTCACTCGTGTCTCTGAACCACCCGAAAAAGAAAAAAGAAAGCAAAAGGAAGAAAAAGCAAGCGGCATATGAGTGATTACTATTATCAAGCACACGGAAACGATGCAGAATGTAAATTATGGTTTTAAGTAGAAAACGAAAGATCAAATGGTCTTGACACTATTGTTTTGCAAAAGGACGTCCTTCGGAACTATGTGTTTGCCTACCTGAGCATCTACGGAGTTATAACTTATTGCTGCTGAAGAATGTACAGCAGCCATCGACATTGAAGTACCCTTCAGCGGAAACTTTTCCATGTCTTCGTGTCCATCTGGATTCACAAATGTGTACAGACACACACATACACTTACTACAATTTATTTTTGTATTTGCCAACATTTCCATAACTAGTGACAAAAGAGGAAGGAAACTAAAAGAAGACAAACACGAGAAATTTTTTCCCTTGTCAATAATGCCATAGTCGAGCAAAAATCCACCTTTGAAATAGCAAGCACAAATTGATATGTAAAATGCTTCAAAAAATCGCTTTTTCCATCCACCACCCAAAGGAATGAGCGATCAATGTTTTTTCAGCAAAGAGAATGTACTTGTGACTCAGGTAATGGGAAGAAGATACAAAAGGCATATTGTATTTGTAACCCTGGGGGAATATCTTAACCCTAAAATCACACTCATGTTTTTCACTACTTAGTTATACACGCTGGGTCTGTGAGACAACTTCCGAATAATGTAGTTCCTCGAAATGACGTCTATTCAGATGATTTGTTTTTTATGCAAGACCAGACTGTTTGGAAAGAACCTGTGACGAGAAAATCTGTGTTCGGTGTATATTTTGTCTGAGAATGTTGTCCCAAGACAGACCCAAGAGTGTAGTCCTAGGGTCAACGATACGCGTTTGCAGAGATGACAATACCAACACGGTTATACGACTACATTGTAAATTGCGTTGACGCACTTGCGTATGACGAACTTCGAGCACGCGCGTACAACTGACAGCTTGGCATAAGTATATACTTGTGTGTATATACATATACGTATGCCCATACATTCATCCGTTAATCGGACTTACGGATGACAAAGTAATTAATGGTAATCCAACATGTTGACGTGCTGAAACGTGGCGGGATTGCTTTCTTTCGGTGTGATTAAAAAAATTCATTTGTAGGTATGAGAAACCGAGTGTGATTGTTACTTTGTAGGTATATACATATATGTACAGACTAGTACGTTCGATGCATGACGAGAATCGCAGACATCTTGCCCAATCGAGTGTTCAATTTAATTAACCGAGGTGTAAAAAAACGGTACGTTCCAGGGAATTCTGGGGTCTGAAAATTCTTTACGTTGAATTGACCTCATTCTTCGCAATAATGCTGTTCAATTATTTTACATATGCATATGCGGCGGAAATAATGTACTTGCAAGTGGCGGGATTAAACATGGCGGGGGGCGAGGAGAGGGGGATGAGGTTTCACGTCTTGTTTTTGTCTACTTACCATCTCCAGGGTGTGCAGTTCTTGATAATCTTCGATGCCAGCTGGAGACATTCGGAGCCGCAGACATAAAAAAAAAGCACTGCTAAATATAAGTGTGCAGACATATATATGTATGTATATGTGTATATATGTATATACACGGTTCAAATAATGATCTGCATCGTTGCCAAATCTATTGGGTATCTTGCGATCACGATTGTGACTATGCTATATATATCTATGGATACGCATATACGCGCCACCCCAAATCCGTCCACCTCGAAAATGAAATATGCCGCGCTTTATCGCGCTACGTAATCTTAATTTGCGTTTTCGTTTTCGTAACGAGTGATGGTGGAAAACAAAAGATTAGCTCGCACACGGAAGTCTACGCAGAATCTTTACCGAGGGTCATGTGATCACATGGTCACATACTTGTCATTTTTTTATGGTGGGCTGGTTTGGTCCACTGGTGTGCCTTCAGCACACAGCCATGCATAGGCAGCTTGGCGCTGTCGTCGAAAGGGGAAAACGGACGTGTAAACGTGCCTTCAAGCCTTTTCCACTTCAGTGGAACCAGCGGAACCAGCCCCCTGACCAAGGAGCACGGTCTTGCATACAGGTGTTGCCACGACGGTGGTGGGGGATGTTCGCTTAATGCCCCAAAAATTATTTCAACCTGTGGCCGCAAGGGCGGCGCCACAGATAGGGGTGGTTGGTGGAAACCGCGCACCGCGCGTCCGTATTATTAAATCACCCATCAATTTTACGGTTTATAATTTTTAGATTAAGCTCGCGAAAGCTCTAGCCGCCCAATGAATATTTTGTATTCGCTCAAGAGCGTCGAAATTTCCAATTGTCGAGAATTATTTTTCTCTGCTGACTCATACATTTTAGACTGTAAAATTTTCAAAACAATTAATGCTTTCGACTTTCGAAACGGTTTTTTTTTAATTTACCTCACACTTCTAACCCTATAAAACGGGGGATCTATAATTTTGTTTACGGACAAGAGTTTCAAAGAATTATTTTATGAGAACAAAGATAATAATTCTTGGATTAGCAGTGTGAGGTAACTTTGAAAAATCTGTTTCTAAAGAAAAACGATTAATTGCTTTGACCATTTTACAAAGCGTCAAATTTATGAGTGAGATTAATTTTTAACAATTGGAAATTTCGAAGCTCTTGAGCGACCACTAAATATTCATTGACCGGCTAGAGCTTTCGCGACAATTTTTTTTATTCCTTAAAGAAGCTCATTGAATGGTGAGAAAAAGGAAAAAGAATAGAGGTCGAATTTGGGCCACCCTAATATATATATATATATATATATATATATATATATGTGTGTGTGTGTGTGTGTGTGTGTGTGTGTGTGTGTGTGTGTGTGTGTGTGTGTGTGTGTGTGTGTGTGTGTACTTTGTATACTTGTAAAAAAAAGTTAACAACTGTCATATAAGAGTTCGCGCATACTCCTACACACCCAAGCACTGCGTACTCTTATACCACCTGCAAATTTTAAACAAACATGACTGTTATTGCCATGTATTGGGCGAATGCGAAATTACTTTCATTTTGAACAATAACCTTAATAAGCCGGCGTACGAAATTAATAGTTGTTTTTTAAGAAAGTAAATTGTGTTTCGTACTTGTAATGCTTTGAAAATGTCAAAAATAAATAAGAAATTGCAACCAAAACCTTAAACTTACCGAGCCTCTCCGTTTTTTTTCACTTCGGGTTTTTTTTGTGATCAAAAACCCTTACCCTGTGAGGTGGTACTCCTATACCATCTTACTCCATTTTAACAATGTTTTAACGCGATCAACAGTAACTCCTTGCAAGTGGTGTATATAAAAAATACTTACAGTTAATGATAGAGACTTGTGATGAAATACTGAAACTGAGATTCTTTGTATCTGATGACAGATGTGCAGCTGGACGATCCTGTGCTTGCTGACGACCACTCAACTCAAAACTGGTCACATGTACAGGTGCAAGAATTCGATATTGGGGCGACAAGTTTATGCGTTCCGTGAAGAAACGTTCATTATTGAAGACTGATCAGTTTTCGTGTCTACAACAAAAACCCAGAATTTATTTCTGCTTCAGATCTGGCATTTTTCAGAATCATCATAAAAATTCTAGACACATAAGCACTAGATACTTAACTAATGCATATTACATATTCCACGAATTATATCTATTATTTAAGCATAAATTGGAACACCGGACAACATTTTCCTATGAATTTCTGGAACTTCATTTATTTTTTCATGTTTCTTATTCACCGCTTCGTCAACAAGTCAAGTTTTATTTCCATGATTTTAGGATTACCTGCGGTAGGTAAAAATTACTTAGTTGAATAATATTCACATATATCTTTCCCAATAATAGGTTTTTCAGGTCGTTTTTTGGACGGTGCACTACTAGGTACGCTGGTTGAATCCAATTAGAGTTTGTTACAGTAAATAAAAATTAGAAAGACAATATTTATGGATTACTTGTCCTACAACTATTTTGTCTCCTTTTCCGTGATATTCTATAAACAATAACATACCGTATGTAAAAGAAAACCCTTCAATCTCGTCGTAAACCGAGTCCATCACAGAACAATCGTTGTTCATGTCCAAAATTCCCAGCTGTCCCAGCTGAAATAACATCGTTTGGGGTATTTATACACTCGGTGTCGACGTTAGTATCATATACAGGTACATTGTTAGCCTCCATCGGGGATGATCTGTTCGAAGAGCAATCATTGTTCTCAATAGACATTGCGTTCATGTCGACAAAGTATCTAGCTTGGGATACACATATGAAGCCTGAAAAACAATGGCAACAAGTTGAAATAATTTCACATTCCAGCTGCAGTTCGTAAACAGTGGTCGGTGACTATGAAAACCGCCATCTAACCTACAAGCGTACATATGAAGTAAAAAAAACTTACGTCAGCGATGATCCGACTACTCAAATCACGGTGGATTTTTTTTCCGAGCACAAATTTTTTTTCAAAATGTTTTTCGCACACGTAGTATGTTCTCTTCAACTCGACGATGCCAGGAATCGCCGGATGCTATTTTTTGAATTGCTCAATATTCGCCGGCACTTTGAAAACGGAGCATTTTTCCTTAACGGGTTTATAGCCTGTTTTCCACGTTTGAACCGCGCACCGCTGTGTAATGGTGACAACCGTGACGAAAAGTATGAAAGTGGAAGTATTTCGATATGTTTGGATTAATTCAATAAATAAAATTTGAATACAGTAGTTTACAGTTGAATACGGGAATACAGTCTGTCTCTTTCTGCCTCCCTTATCGCAGGCGCCGCGTAGTGGCTACATTAGGCCTTAAAAACACGAGGATTAAGGGCACCGTCTTACATACAGGTCTTGAAACGAAGACCGTGGGCAAGAAGAGCTCAATAAACTTAGCCGCCGACTATGAAAATATCGAATTCTTTTCCATGCCAATCGTTTGTTAGTGTTTGTTAGACAAAATCCAGCGTTTGTTAGACGTTATTTATTTAATAATACGAAAAACAAATTTTATGTCAAAGTTAGCCGCAGGAAAATGGGTTTCTAATGATTTCGAACTTTTTTTCGTAACCAATCGTTTGTTAGTGATTTTTATCGTTTGTTAGAGCTTAATTTTGACTTCATCGTTAAAAAACTTTTCACTCCCATGGCACGCTGCAAGTCACGTGAAGTTGGCTGCAAGCCACGTGAAGTTGGCCGCAGTGCTACGATGGCTGCGCAGGGCTTTGTACATGTAACTCATCAATTTAAGCAAAATGCTGGTTATTTCAATCCTACTCGATTGTTAGTCGATTGTTAGTGTTTGTTAGACAAAATCCAGCGTTTGTTAGACTTTGTTTCTTGAAAAATACAAAAAACAAATTTCATGTCAAAGTTAGCCGCAGGAAAATGCTTTTTTAAATTATTTCGAACTTTTCTTCGCAACCAATCGTTTGTTAGTCGTTTGTTAGTGATTATTAGTCGATTTTTATCGTTTGTTAGAGTTTAATTTTGACTTTATCGTTAAAAAAACTTTTCACTCCCAGAGCACGCCGCAAGCCACGTGGATTTGGCTGCAAGCCACGTGAACTTGGCCGCATTGCCACGACGGCTGAGCAGGGCTTTGTACATGAAACTTCTCAATTTCAGCAAAATGCTGATTCTTTCAATCCTACTCGATTGTTAGTCGTTTGTTAGTGTTTGTTAGAGAAAATTCAGCGTTTGTTAGACTTTACTTATTTGAACATACGGAAAACAAATTTCATGTCAAAGTTAGCCGCAGGAAAATGCTTCTCTAATGATTGCGAACTTTTTTTCGTAACCAATCGCTTGTTAGTCGTTTGTTAGTGATTGTTAGTTGATTTTTAACGTTTGTTAGAGCTTAAGTTTGACTATATCGTTAAAAAACTTTTTACTCCCATGGCACGCCGCAAGCCACGTAAAGTTGTTGCAAGCCACGTGAAGTTGGCAGCATTGCCACAACGGCTGAGCAGGGCTTTGTACATGTAACTCCTCAATTTCAGCAAACGACTAACAAACGATTGGTTACGAAGAAAAGTTTGAAATCATTAGAAAAGCATTTTCCTGCGGCTAACTTTGACATGAAATTTGTTTTTCGTATTATTAAATAAATAAAATCTAACAACCGCTGAATTTTTTCTAACAAACACTAACAATCGAGTAGGATTGAAATAATCAGCATTTTGCTGAAATTGAGGAGTTACATTTACAAAGCCGTGCTCAGCCGTCGTGGCAATGCTGCTAACTTCACGTGGTTTGCAGCCAACTTCACGTGGCTTGCAACGTGCTATGGGAATGAAAAGTTTTTTTTACCGATAAAGTCGAAATTAAGCTCTAACAAACGATAGAAATCGACTAACAATCATTAACAAACGACTAACAAACGATTGGTTACGAAAAAAAGTTCGAAATCATTAGAAAAGCATTTTCCTGCGGCTAACTTTGACATACAATTTGTTTTTTCGTATTATTTAATGAATAAAATCGAACAAACGGTGGATTTTGTCTAACAAACACTAACAAACGACTAACAATCGAGTCGGATTGAAATAATCAGCATTTTGCTGAAATTGACGAGTTACATGTACAAAGCCCTGCTCAGCCGTCGTGGCCATGCCGCCATCTTCACGTGGCTTGCAACCAGATCACGTGGCTTGCAGCGTGCTATGGACCTCTGTGAAAATGGCCCACCGAAATCAACATCCAAGCTTTTTATCATGACAAATCGTTTGTTGGTCGTTTGTTGGTCATTGTTGGATCAATTGCAATCTTTGTTGGACCTTTTTTAAAGCACAGGATGAAAAATAAAATCTAACGTGAAATTGACCGATTTCTTAACATTTCAACTGTTTTGAGGTGCAATCGAAGCGCAATGGTTTGTTGGTTATGAATATCACAATTAGAAGCTTTGTTGGTTCTCCATATTATTTAAATCAATAGATGAAATGTACATCCCCGTCTTACATGACGTCATAAAATTATAGGCCGCGTTCGCACTGTCTGCGTCGACAGAATGTCTAACCAATCGGATAAGCGTTCGGGAATTAACCAATCAGCGCGCAGCTCCAGCAGTTGAGAAAACATGCCGCGAGGGATCCGCATTCCCCTGATTTTCATTATGACGAATCGTTGATGGTCGTGTGCCGGTAATACTAGATGCGTTGCAATAATCAAAGGATCAATTGCAACAAAGATTGCAATCGATCCAACAATGACCAACAAATGATTTGTCATCATAAAAATCTGAGATGTTGATTTCGGCGGCTCATTTTCGCCGAGGTGTGTAACGAGGCGCGAGCGGAAACGACAGTCGCTGTAAAAACGGAGTAACGAGCAGACGTACTGCGTGTGGCGTCGAAGCGTAATAAAAACGGAGTAAAGCGAAGCGTGGCCTGTGTGAGCCGCAATACTCCAAGCGGCCTGCGTGGCCCGGTGTGTTAATAGTCGGTCAAATCGGATAGACGTCCATTTATTTATTTAAAGCGAGATATATATATATATATATATATTACAATTAACCGTTCCGAGTATCTCCCCCCCGAACTACACTGTACGCTTTCCCGCCTCTAAGGCGCGGAGCCATTCTTCCCCCGTAGAAATAAAGAGTGCTAGTATCATAATTCGTGTGACTTGTGCTTTATTGTAGTGATAATAAAGACCCTTACCCCGGTGGTATATTTATTTCTAACACTCGTTTCGCGTGCCCGACATAACCTCAAATCCGGAAAGCAAATGGAACGAACAAGTACGTCGAAGGCGAAAAAACGAAACAAGTGAGGTTATGACGTTTCTCCTCACTCGCGCTACAAAAATCGCCCGTCCAAAAGAAAAAATCGACCAAAAAAGTACGCTGAATGCGAGAAAACTAAAAAGTGAGGTTATGTTCCCCTTAGTCATTCTCAAAAATCTTCTCCACTTAGTCGTGCTCAAAAATCGACCGCTCAAAAGAGAAAATCTACCATAAAAATTAGCCGAAAGCGAAAAAAAAAGAAAAACTGACGTTATGTAGCTTCTCTTACACCTGTTCAAAAGACGCCCGCCAAAAAAAAACATCCACCGAAAAACTACGGCAACGACAAAAGTGAGGTTATGTCGCTTCTCTCTGTGCCAGCTGCCCTCAAATGCCGCAGGGACAAATTCCTCGCCAACATAAGTTCCATGAGGCTTGTGCTATCCAGGGTGGAGATGCTAAACATCACGGCGTGCTTCGGCGACATTGACCTTGCCCGAAAAGTCGTTTCCTATGCCGAGCGTCGTTACCCGTCTGCTGGACCCTCAAATCGCACTGCGAACTGAGTTGCACGCTCTGGCGGGCATCTGCGCCAAAAAACTCGACGATGGCTTTGTCTTTGGATTCGGTTGTGGCGGAACGCGCAACAGCACTCCTTTGCATTAGATACAATTGTGCAGAGAGTCCGGCCAGGAATGGCGTGTTGAGCATTGGGTCTTGCCCATGTCCGTGGATGTGGCCGCCCTCCTCCAGGTGTATCCCGTCAACTTGCTTCTCGGCATCAAGCGATTTTTCCGTGAGTGCAAGCGCCGTGTCGACTGCTACCAGCAGCGCAAGCAACAGTGGAGCTAACTTGAGGTAAAGCGCCCCCCTTTCCCTTCAGGTAGAGAGCCTTCCTCTTTGACCCTCCAACTGACGCGGTCCCTAACTAACTTCCAGATCCTCATTGCTAAGCTTAACCTCCAGAACTACAGCGTCCAGCCGGATACTGGTTTCACGCGCATCTCGTTAAAACTCACGATACACGGTGTCGTACGAAGCCGTACAAACGCCGAGCGAAACATAGTCGTTGATCTCTGCTACAGGAGCAACGAAACCAGACAGTTGATTGTAAAACTACAGGCGGCTAAATGATTGTAAAACGATTCTTCTTATGTTTCATGTTCTTTTTCTTGCAGAGATACCATCGCTATGTTCCACGAACAGCATATCCCAATAGCATCATGTACGCGCAATCAAAAACTCATATGCATCAACCAGATTCAAGATGCCATGTATGAAGTATAAAGATGTTGGGGCCAGACTCTGCATTTCAATGTAGTTTCCGAACTATCTGACTAAAAATACTACACTATGGTCGCATGGAATGCGTAAGAAGTTTTCAATATTTCATGATATACCATTAGTATTGAAGCAAAAATGAAAGAGAATTTTCGCATGGTTTTCATTGACGCTTTGACATTTTTTTAAACCGGCCTATACTTTTTAATATGGTGGCATTCTCAATGTAATTTATCAATGTGAATGTAAAATATGCCAATAAAAATAAAGAGATTCAGCTTTTTCAACTTGATGGAAACATAAATGTCAATAGTTTTTTTTTTATTGGGGACCTCTGCATTCATCTTGTACAGTTTCATACCGAACATTCTCATTCCGCGCACCAACTATTATTTATTAATGTCTTATGACAATTAACTAGATTACATTGTTGACAAAATTGTGGCAGCGAATGGTTTTTGCATCTCATTTCGGGAATTTCATGAAGATCCAGTGTAGAGCGGTCATTTTGGATGAGTAATACGAGGTCGGAATTTAATACTTTTATTGCAGATAAATTCAACATTAGATGTTAATGTTGATAATTTTAATCTCTGTTTAGGCTGGATACACATGCTTCAACTCGCATTCCTTCTGACCTATATGCACCAACTAGATTCAAGATGCCACATATACGATTTAGAGATGGTGGACCTAACTTCTGTACTTGAGTGCACTATCCAAACTGCCTGACTAAAAATACGATGCTCCAGTCGCATAGAATGTGTAAGACGTTCAATAATTAATAATATACAATTAGTGTTGAAACAAAAAGTTTAAGAAAAAAGTGAAAGTATGTTTTCTGCATGATTTTTACTGACACTGTATACGGATTTTTTAAAACCGTGCCTATTTTTTTAATATGGTGGTATTCTCAATGCAATTTAGCATTGTAAATGTAAAATATTCCTATTTAAAAAATAGATTAATTTTTTTCAACTTCATGAAGACATAAATATCAATAGTTGTTTTCATTGCTGACCGCTATATTAATCTCATACCGATTTATATCAACATTATCATTTATTGACATCTTGAAACAATTAACTCGATTACATTATGGACAAAATTCCGGTAGGCGAATGGTCTATCGCATCTTATTTGTGGAAGTTTATGAAGATCCAGCATGGAGTGGTCAATTTGGATGAATAAATCGAGGTCAGCTTTTATCAACGGTAGGTTTACAATTGAAAGGAAATGTTTATGTTGCTTAATAGTAAAAATGTTTATTAAAAGTACTGTCTGTTTAGGCTTATGTGCACTGTGAAATTATGGATTTTATACTGAGAGAGAGCACATAAATGAGAGTATTTCCAAAGATACCTCGGAAGAACCGGTGGAAGCAAATAAACAGCATAGATGCGTTAGGGTCAATAGGAATACGTCAACTCGCATTCCTCGCTACTGACCCATTTGCATCTACACTTTTGATTTGCTTTCACTGGTTCTTCTGAGGTATCTTCGGAATTACTCTAGCTTATGTGCAGTATGAAATGCGTCTTCGTATCTAAAATCAAGAAATAAATTTTGCCACCTCCGCAGTCAATATTTGAAGTAAAAATGTTCAAGGCTAAAAATACCCTTTTTGTTTATGGGCTATTTTGTTCACGAAAAGGATGTTAAAAACTTAGTATTGGACCCCAGAGAAATATGTAAATCTGTTATAATTTCACTATCACATTACTTTCGAATTTCATGATAATTGTGTAAATCCTATATTAACAAATATTTATCTGCTGTGGGATTTACAAATTTGTTGGTGTGATAGCCTTTCCTTTTGCAGTAGCAATTAATTTCCGTTGGTTACAATTATTTTCTACTTCGCTGTTATGCAATTTATTTGAATGGGCAGCAGAGCACCTAAATCGAAAAATAGTGTTGGCAATAGTATCACTGTGCTAACTTCTACAGCAAACGCAAATTTTGACTTTTTCGAACCCTCAACGTTTCGATTTTTTACCACGTTGAGAAGCTTCAAGCAACCGTAACCAACCTGCAATTCAGGGCCATTGCTTAAGCACCATTTTCAGTTTTTATATTTTCGTTACTACGTTGGTGTCGTTGCCGCTACCCTGTCCTTGAGCGATAAATGTGTGACTACGTGTATGCGTTACTAAATTTTGCGGTTTCCAGCATGTGGCCATTTTGCTACTGTACTATTCTGTAAATGAAAAGCCACATTGAAGTGATTGTTCTTATAAAACATGAAATTAATCGTATTTTCTAGTTGAACTCTGTAACTTTCCTACTCGTTTTCACTGTGATTACTTGACATGAAACCCAAACAAACCTCCCCTAACCTATCTGTTATCGTAAGCGGAATTCGAGTGCCGTGATGGTTCCACAATCTAACGGTTACGGTACAAATATATTTCGGCATATGTGTGTAATGGCCTTATGCTACCGAATATTTATTCCGCTTGCTAGTGTAACGTTCCGTGATTATAGCTGTAAGGGCGCTGCGGACGCCTCTCGATAGAATTGTTTTGCAACACTACACTTCAATCATACCGCGCCAAAGTTCGCAACTTGTCTGTGCAATAATCTATTCTTCCTGCCGATCGCTCATGAATTCCGAAGTATGTTTATCAGTTACACAAAGATTATCGCATTTATTTATAACACAATTCATATGCAAATGTGATGAGTGATGTGAAATGCGACTACAATGTATAATCGTTTTCTTTACATCTTTTGTTACAGAGTCAATAGTAACATGGTGGCCCCATGCAAAGTATCGGAAGGCGAAGCAATAGAAGTGATTATAAAATATATGGATCATTTTCGCTGTGGCCAATATCCACGCTGGTCCAGTGACGTTTGGAAACGAATGTCTCAAGATTTGGAGGAAAAGTGGAGCGCGGCATGTGTATACACAAACGTGCGAGAAGATAGACGGTCGATTATGACAAAGGCCAGAAAAAAAATGAATTTGCCAGTTCCGAAACCGACTGATCAAAATAATAATATCACACTATCGGAAGAATCTTCGAGCAGCTTTGCCGAAAGTGATAGTTGTCACGGATTGTCCGTGCTCGGAAATAAGGGCGCCACCGTCCGGTCCACGCTAGTCAGAAGAACTACGAAAACCGCCAGTAGCAGCCAAGATGGCGTATAAGCAGGACACGGCACGTATTAATAAATGAGCTCATTCACACTGCAGTACCGTCCCTTTATTTCATCATTTAACCTACACGACACAGTCGTGACATGGCGCAGTCGGTCGGAGTGCAGTGAACGATTAATCGTGTGAATCAGACTTTTTCTTTGGATAGAAATACACGACCTTATAGCATCCGGTTCGATATGTAAGAACACGAGTTTAAAAAAAAAACGTGCTCAGTGAAATCCTTTAACATCCGAGTCTATGGATCGTAAGCAACATCGATTGCAGGAAAATAAACTATCTCCGCCTAGTAGTGAGAAAATAAGACCAATCGATTTGGAACCAGGAGGGCACAGTACTGATTTTTGAAGAAAGTTTTGTCGATGCTGAAGATAGTGCTGATAGTACAATCACGGAAATAAAAGACGCCGACATAATGGAAGCAGCTTTAGCCCCCCCCCCCTCCGCCGATGTTGTTTGATGGCAACATCGCGGAGAATTGGAAGAAGTGGAAGCAGAAATTTAATCTATATTTGATTGCTTCGGGTTTAAATGCGAAACCAGAGGAGAGACAAGTTGCAGTTTTATTACACGTGATCGGCGAGGAAGCATTGGAAAAGTATAATACATTTGGACTCAGTGAGGCTGATGGTAAAATTCTTGCCAAAGTATTGGAAGCTTTCGAAAATTATTGTACTCCGAAGGCAAATGAGAGTGTTGACAGACATATTTTTTTTGCTCGAACACAACAACAGGGCGAAACGTTTGATCTGTTTTTGACGGATCTTAAAAAACTCAGTTCGCCGTGCGGTTTTGGCGATCTGCGGGATGGATTGATTAGAGATCGAATCATCAGTGGTCTACGCGAAGCAAATCTCAAGAACAGACTTCTGCGTGAAGATAATCTCGACCTGGAGAGGTGCGTCAAGATTTGTAAAGCCTCAGAACTCGCCCAACAGCAATTAAAAACGATCGACGAGGAAGTCAAAGTACATGCAGTAAACAGGCATGATCGAGAGGGGCCAAGAACAACATCGCAACAATTCAGAGGTCATCGGCAATGGACTCAACATCAGTCATCGTCGAAGGATCACGGAGAGCATGGAAATAGTTTTCAAGGACGAAGGCACTCATCTTCAGCTATTTCATCATCCAGAGAAAGAGACGGTAAATTCTCTCAACACGTTCAGAGGAAGCCTTGTTCGAGATGCGGGAGAAGTCATGAGATGTATCGATGCCCTGCTTATCGGAAGACGTGTGTAATATGTCAACAGATGAATCACTTTGCTGCTATGTGCCCTAATAAGAACGTAAACACTGTAGACGTACATGAACTGAATGACTCTATGAACAGTGATAATGACGATGTTTTCTTTGTTGGTAGCCTCGAGAGTGAGCCAAATATTATAACTGATTGGTATGAATCACTCCGAGTGACAGGCTCGGGAATTTTTCAAGTAAAACTCGATTCTGGCGCGCATTGTAATGTCTTACCGGTAGCGATTTTTAAACAGCTTAATCTCCCGGATAGGAATCTTCAAAAATCGCGTGCTGTACTGAAAGGCTACGGTGGTGGTTTTATCAAAACAATAGGTAAATGCAAATTGGAGTGTCAGATTTTGAAAAAGGAAAAAGCTGAAATTGAATTTCAAGTAGTTGACGAGCAAGCCCCAGCAGCTCTCGGATTACCGACATTGATAAGACTGAATTTAATTAAGAGAATTCATTCTATTGAGAAAGAAAGTGTGAATCTCGAAAATTTGAAACAAAGCGGTCTATTCAAGGGGAATGGGAATATCTCCGATTATGAGTACGACATTAAGCTGAAGGTTGGCGCAATACCGAGAATTGAACCGTGCAGGCGCGTTGCTGTTAATCTCATTGAGCCTTTGAAAGAAGAACTCCAGAGAATGGTCAAGTCGAAAGTAATAAAGAAAGTTGATGAACCGACCGAGTGGGTTAACTCGCTCGTAGTTGTCAAGAAAAAAGATGGTGGTCTGCGCGTGTGCCTCGATCCACAGCATTTAAACAAAGCTATCCAACGAGAGCATTATTATATTCCAAGGTTTGAGGATTTGTGTTCCAAAATGTCGGATGCTAAAGTTTTTAGTACTTTGGATGCAGATCATGCTTTTTGGCAGATCAAACTCTCTGAGGAAAGTTCGATTTATACAACTTTCAACACGCCTTTCGGCAGGTATAAGTTTTTGCGTATGCCATACGGCATTTGTTCCGCTCCGGAAGTGTTTCATCGATGCTTCCATGAGATGTTTCAGGATATGGACGGCGTCGAGATATACATAGACGATATCTTGGTTTGGGGAAAAGATGAGCAAGAACATTCTGAACGACTTGAGCGTGTTCTAAAAAGAGCGCTTGATAGAAACGTTAGATTCAACTTGCAAAAGTGTAAAATCGGAGTAAGTGAGGTGAGATACATGGGACACAGATTCTCGGACAAAGGCATCGAACCGGACGATAATAAAATAAAAGCCATAACTGAGATGGAGAGTCCAAAAAATGTTAAGCAGCTAGAAACGTTCTTGGGAATGATCACTTATCTTGGTAGATTTATTCCAAATCTGGCTCAAAAAACCGTAGTATTGAGAAATCTGACGAAGAAAAACGCGGTATGGCTCTGGGATAGCAACACCGAGAAAGCATTAGCAGATCTAAAAAAAATATTAATTACTAGTCCGGTGCTGCAATATTTTGATATTAAAAAGCCAGTAACGCTGAGTGTTGATGCTTCCCAAGAAGGTCTCGGCGCGGTAATACTACAGAATAATCTACCAATAGAATACGCGTCGAAATCGCTAACGCACGCTGAAAAAGGTTATGCTCAGATTGAAAAAGAGGCACTCGCGATTGCCTTTGCTTGCGAAAGATTTCACCATTACATTTTCGGTAAAGAAGTTATCGTCGAAAGTGATCATAAGCCTCTTGAGGCAATTTTTAAAAAATCTCTGAACCAATGTCCTGCGAGACTACAAAGGATTCGATTGAGACTGCAACCGTACGCCATTTCTGTGATGTACAAGCCCGGCAAGGAACTTTATCTAGCTGATGCTCTCTCCCGAGCATTTTTAATCGATAAATCGAGTACTATTGATGAGGATATTGAGGCTCAAGTCTGTATGGTGGTTGAAAGTCTCCCCATGTCAGATGAAAAGTACGTAGAGTTTCAAGCAGAAACAGGTCGAGACGAAGAGATGCAAATGCTGATAAAGCTTATTGAACGGGGTTGGCCTATGGATAAACGGTCCTTACCTGAAGCGATCAAGCCGTATTTTACGTTTCGAGACGAGCTCGGCGTGATGAAAGGATTAATTTTCAAAGGTAATGTTATCATAGTGCCAAAGGAGCTGAGAAAAACCATGTTAGAGAAAGTTCACTATAATCATCTCGGTATTGAAAAATGCAAAAGTCGGGCGAGAGAGATTTTCTTTTGGCCGGGTATGTCTAAGCAGATTGAGGATGTCGTGCAAAACTGTGAGGCATGTCTGCGTTTTCAAAGGTCAAATAAAAAAGAGACATATGTTGCGCGCGAGATACCACAAGGTCCTTGGCAAATAATTGCTGTCGATCTCTTTCACTACAATGGTGGTGAATATCTCTTAGCAGTCGATTATTTCAGCAAATATGTTGAGATCGCGAAACTATACTGCACTACAAGTAATACGGTCATCAAAGCTCTTAAAACTATCTTTTCGCGACATGGAATCCCTTGTCTGGTGTACTCGGACAATGGGCCTCAATTTAGTAGTCATTATTTTCGGAAATTTTCTCAAACATGGAATTTCAATCATCGGACTTCGAGTCCAAGATATCCGCAATCGAACGGTTTAGCCGAACGATATGTCGGTATTATCAAACAGATTCTGAAAAAATGTGATTATGATGGGAAAGATATTGACTTAGCTCTCTTAGAGTATCGCAATACACCGATCACTGCGGAGATAGGTTCTCCTTCAGAACTAATGTTCGGAAAGAAAGTCAGGGGATTGTTGCCAGATCTGCGAAAATCTAGTCTAAGAGAGAATGACGAGGCAATTCGAGAGCTTCTAAAGCAACGACAAAATAATTATAGATTGGAGTATAACAAATCGGCGAAGGATCTTAGACCGTTAAAAATAAACGAACGAGTGTTCATTGGAAAAATACAAGTAAAAAATGAACCCTTGGAGCCAGCGAAAATCAAGGCTATCTGTGACAGGCCGAGGTCGTATAAGGTGGAGCTTGCGGACGGGTCAAGTCTGGAGCGAAATCGAAAACATATTATGAAAGGTTCACCAGCTATTTTGTCGAACGATTCGAGTGCGGAAACTCAACAAAATATTGATTTCGATAACTCCGGTAGCGAAGTAAATCCAAGTGATGGTTCGAGCGAACTCGATCTCAACAACGACGCGAATAAACAGTCGTCGCAAGAGCGGGGAGTTGCTACGCCTACTCCTGAAACTCGAACGCGTTCTCCAAGAATTGTAAGACGTCCGGCATATTTGGACGATTATGTGGATAAGTGAACAATCTTTGTTATTGTCTTCGATACGTATAAAAAAAAAAAATGTAAACGCGACGTTCAACGTGTAAAAGCATTGTCTTATTTTTGCTCAAAGATTGTGATCATACGTGTTGAGCATCTGTGATTTATTTATGTGATAGTTGACATTGTAAATGTATGCTTCTTATTAAAAGAAGGAAGATGTCACGGATTGTCCGTGCTCGGAAATAAGGGCGCCACCGTCCGGTCCACGCTAGTCAGAAGAACTACGAAAACCGCCAGTAGCAGCCAAGATGGCGTATAAGCAGGACACGGCACGTATTAATAAATGAGCTCATTCACACTGCAGTACCGTCCCTTTATTTCATCATTTAACCTACACGACACAGTCGTGACAATAGTGATGATTATATGCCAGATCCAAAAGATCATGAAGAAGGTATAGAAAAATTTGCATTGATCATTACCGAGGAAGAGTGGATAGCGATGAAGCCAGAAAATATTCAGTCCAATGTCGATTCTCCGCATGAAACAACAAATGTGAAGTTAAGGCCAGGGGTATGGACGAATATAGTTGCAAAGGCGTTTTGGCTTCAGTATCGTATGCCGTGTGCGTTTATTTTTAAGAGAGCAACCGTAAGGCTATCGCTATTGAAAGATTCATATATAATTGAAATCCGCGGATTTTGCAAAAGCAGATCATGTAATAACCCCTTCAATGGATATGGTGAAAAGTTTTGCAATGAAAATGGGCTGATTATCCAAGTTAGAACACGGGACACTCAATATTCTCAACATGAAATCGTTAAGCGACCCTTGAATGGACTGCGCCGTGATATAGTGAAAAAAGAATTGAAATCTGAAGGCTGCTCGACGTGGAGAAAACGACAAGCGCGAGAAAATATTCGCCCTGGCGAGACGGAGCCGTTTCATTTACCACATAAAGACGTTATACGACAAGCTAAAAAAGAAGCAGTGGATACACAGTATGGCGTGAAGAAAGACGACGGCCACGATCTCATCCGCACAATTGAAATCATTTCTGAAAATCCGGAATACGGCGGTCTCATCCATGATGTTGGCTCACTTCCATTTTACGTCTTTTATAGTTCCCAAGCACAATTACATGCCTACAAAGAGTACAAGCGTATTCATAAAACAACGTCAACGATTAAAATCGATGCAACGGGTAGTCTGGTCCATAGAATTCAACGAAAGAATCGAAAAAGGTCTGCACACATTTTTCTCTATGCCATAGTGATTAATTTCGAAAAGACAACGATTTGCGTAGAACAGATGTTATCCGAGCAGCAAAATGCACCATTTATTGAATTTTGGCTTCGAAAGTGGCTACTGCGTGGAGCGCCTCGACCAAACGAAGCAGTGTGCGATTATTCTCGGGCTCTCCTTTCCGCTCTTAGTATGGCTTTCAACAATCAGACGATAAAAGTGTATATAGCCATGCGTTTTCAAGCCATATCAGATGCTCGCTCGAATACGACGAGGCCAGCGACATATATTCGCGTGGATGTTGCCCACCTCATGCACATTGTGAGTCGATGGCCCTGCTTCCATAAAAGAGCACTACGTGAAATAAAGGAATTCTACCAATTTTGCGTCGGGCTACTCGTCGACTGCAAAACGTTAAGCGAATTCGAATATGTATTGAGTCTTACTTGTGGAGTGGCTCTTCAGAAATTCAACGACAGCATAATTGATCTGAAAGGAGTGAACACTACCAAAGAAGCGCGAGAAAAATTGGAGAATCTCATCGCCAATCGAAGTATGAACTACAAAGTTCAGAAAGCCTACCTGCACAGTTCGCGAGCCACTAATGAGCAGAGGACTGAACGAAAGAACACGAAAGAGATGGTGACGCAGTCAAAACTGGCTAATCGTTTCGAGTTGAATGACGAAAGCGACACCGAAACTTTGGGCGAGACTGGCAGTCCACTCAATATCTGGATAGATAACCTTGTCGTAAGAGCTAAACAAACCGTCTGCGAGGGAAAAGATTTGAACGCATTTCATCAGACAATGTTTGTTGACCATCTCATAAAAATCTGCAAAGAATTCCCATTATGGAGCAGCGTCGGATTGAGCTATAATGCTTTCCACGCCACTTCAAGCCACGTAGAAGGCTATTTCAACGACTTAAAAACGAGAGTTTTTGCAGGTTCCCTTCCTGTCCGTGTCGACAAATTCATAAAACGTCATGCAGACGATATAAAAGGATCCACGCTCCTTTTTACTTCGAATTTAATCGCTTTTCGCAATGTACAAAACATTGAAGGTGAACAAAAAGTCACAGCAGGACATACTGATATCGCAGAGGACAAATTCATGAACGTCGCTGAAGATGAGACAGATAGAAACGAATTTATTTGCTTGGATCAATCAAAGGTCAGTCACGGTAATTGGAAGTGTAAAACGGAAAGTGTAAATAGAGTTTTATACGATCTGGACTTTCCGCACGATATTTCCTGTTATGTTGACGTGACAGAACATATGGACGCGCACGATGACTCGGATCTAAAATCCGTCGAAAACTGGAGGGGGAAAGCGTCAGAAGTACTTTACATTGATCATCGATCCGTGGATGCTGACAAGATCTGCAATGCCTGGGTTGTTCAAGATGATTTAAGCCCTGTGCTAGAAGAGGAAAAAAATGATCACGATGCTGACCTGATTGGTGCACAGCAAAATGATCACTCTTACTGCAAACTGAAAGCGTCCGAAGATGTAGATGCCCCGGACATTACCCTTGATCACACGTATACGTCCTTTGCGTCGGGGGGACAAGAACAGAGAACGTCGACCCCGAACGAAGGAAAACATAAGAATATGAGAAAAAGGACTACGACAGCAGAGAAGAACGATAATTCCGATCCGCCGAAAAAAGGAAAGTATCTTAAAAGCTATCCTGAAATTCGGCAACGGAATCAACGTCTTGGATTGTCGAAGAAGCCGGCACTGTTATTAAATGGTCTCCTGTGTCCGCCGGTAAAAATTGATGGAAAATCGTATTTCCTGCAGAACACTTGTTCGTTTGACGCAATCGTTCACATATTAATGATTGCCGGCATTGAGAATGTTCACTATGCAGATTTTTTGGCAAGCTCTGGCAACACTACGCTGAGATTCGTACACCAAGTGATCGAGATGGGGATTAAACGAATAACACTCGAAAATAGAGCGCGGATCCTCAAAAGTTTTTCGAAAACCGACGTATACATTGCTACACAAGAGCGAGTTGTGTCGTACAAGCTGGATGCAACGATTAACGTCGTCAATATGTTGCAGCATCTCTTATCGTCTGCACCCAGTATTACAAACACAAAAGTCTGTCCTCGGTGCGCACGATCAACAAATTCGAGCATCTCAATTGCACCGAATCATCGAGACATAGCAAGACAGGGATTCGAAGTTCTAAAAGAGGCTCTCGATTTCCACGCAACTACGTTTGCTGTTCGCTGTCAAAACGAATGCTCTGGGAAATGCACATTAACCAAAAAAACTAATGAACATATTTTCATTGAGTTGGATATACGCCGGGATGTAAATCATACCAGAGGCTTAAACTGTAGGTTAGATCAACTACCGGTTGAACTGAAGCTGGAACAACCACAGGGAAATGCAGGCTCTTACTATAGGTGCTTTCAGTTAACAATTCAATAAAATTTTATTCATTCTTCAAGTGAGTTACTCATTATGGTTATTTTTCAGGCTTGCTGGAGTAGTGGCTTTCGTACCTGGCCATTATACAGCGTACTGTCGACGATCTATTGGGCACTGGGAACTATTCGATGACATGAACAGCAGAAGACGCATCATAGCTTGCAAATCGAACACAGCCATTGAACCACATCTAGCCGTATACATTCGTAGTCTTGATAAATAATGCAAAGAAAGAGTACAGAACTTTTTAGCCTTTTGTTTTGATAAATTGTTAGTTATTTTACCGTTCTAAAGTAAAATCTTGACGAGCACAAGTTACAATTAACAATCATTAAAAGTATTAAAAAATGCAACGTTGGTCTGTACCGAGTATGTCACTTACTACTCATTTGCTTCGCATCTCGGACATATAACTAAGGAATTAACATTTCGGTACTTTTTTCGGGGTTTCTGTTTTCTATATGACTTTATACTTTCAGCTGATGCCGATGACTTATTATACTAACGGGATCATCGATATTCTCAACGTGAAATCGTAAAGCGACCCTTCTATAGACTGAAGTTATGTTTTAGTATAACGATAAATCGTAAAAAACAATTAATCGAGTATTGTACAAGATTTTGTACAACAGTACTTGAAAAAATGTAATTTACAAACAATATAATTTTAGATGGAAAATGCTCATACAAGCATTAGAAAAGTAAAAATGTGAGTTGAATGCAATACAATACTAATTTATACGACAATATATCGTTCGTTGACAATGCTTATTTCCAAAAGGAGCCATCCTTACATCCTGCACACGTTCAACAGTTGCTACAGGCTCGTTCTCAAGAATCTCGATAAACACGTTTGCATGACTGTTGAGATGAAGTTCGGAGTCGTTTGTTTCAACATATCGTCAAGATCAACAGATCTGCCTTGTGAAAATATCGTCAAGGTCGACAAATCTGCCTTGTGAAAATGAACAATCAATATTTACCCGCTGAACTCCCTTTTATGCGCACTTTTAAGCGCATGTGCATGATGATTCAGGAATATCACAAGATGAGCGACTCTATTCCCATGATTTCTCAACTAAGCCACAACCCCGAATACGACCGTTCACTCAGGTAATGCAGTTTAAATTTAGATATAATTTTAAAAAAACTCTTTTCTTGTTAGATTTCGATGAGGGTTCTACTTTTCGATTCTTCATTCTTGGAGGAAGGTTTAGGTCTCAAAGACATGAAATACTGTGGCGACTCAAAAAACGTATAATTTTCCGATATGCTTGGGGAAAAAAACTAAAGCTCAAACTTTCTGACTCTCAGTGTATTCAATTATGTTATAAATAATAAAAATCGATTCTGTTATCTATAAATCGCCGCAAAGGGACTCCGAGGTACTAATCCATTCAAAATTATGAACAATCCCTCTCAATACCTTTTGAAAATATCTTCAAAAAAATAAGTTTTCATAATATTTCTACTTTTTTACCTAAGCATTACAGAAGCCATTGTAGTACTTTTGGAAAAATCGCAAAATAACAGAGTTTTAGAAAAGAGTTTCAACTCTATTAGTGAGATTCTTTTTCAAAAAAACTCTTATTCTGCGCATTGGAAGAAAAATAAGAATATGCCAACGTTATAAAAGTATATTAAATTAAAGAACTCAGCTCTTTTGTTTCGCATAATCCAGAAAGAACTTATAAAGCACAGATTTCGGACTCTGAAAAAAAGCCCAACAGTTTCTCGTGGCTATTTATGATGTATACAAATTCTTTCAGAAAATCATGCGACGTCAATAAGATCCTCAACTTTTTCTATCATTCTATAATATTTCTTTCCTCGTCATCTTGAGGCTGCAACGAGTTTCCTCGTGAATCTGTATTCGATTGTGAATCTCTGAAAAGCGTCCAAGTGGGGTGTCCCATCTGAAGACGCCAAAATCTCGCCGACGTGACTTATTCGATTCGAGACACTCCTTTCGCCGGAATAATCGATCTTCGCCAATTCCTTGGTCGCCGCAGTGTTCGAGATCGACTTCGAGCGGTGTGTACAGAGAGAGAATTCGGTGGAGACTGGAATGGGACCGACGCACTTTTGTACATTTCTATAGATGTCCCCTTTGTTGGATCCCTTGATGCCCACTTGCCTTAACAGAAAATTGGGCGTTTCGTAGCCACATGGCACCCCTGGAGCACTGAAAACTGATTGGTATTTACGATTAATCTGTTAAGAAAATTGCGACAAAAGTGGAGGCGATGAAACATTGCACCTTCAACTTGGACTAAGCCCTTATCGGAACACTCGGATAGTCGTTGGTTTAAGAGGTTGGGCTACTGCGAGAATGAACAACACCCGTTCCGCGCCTGAGGCAACTCAAATTGAAGAGGAAGGTCCAACAAATGGTGGAGGAATTGCAGATTCGAGGTGAACTTATGATTACAAAGATGGAACTGTCAGTCAATGCTTAACCCTACGGTTGACACACTTGGTCATTTTGACCCGGACGAATTTGAAATAAAGTTCTTACTTTCCCAAAATTGAACGTTTTCAATCATTTTTTATAACAATTGAATTTTATACTTTCCGAATTTTAATTATACAGACATATTAAGAAATATTTAAAGTGTATCCTGGATTTTTTTTCAATAAAAACCGACCGAAGGGTTGTGTTAAGGACAGATGCATGTAACACTATCTGGGTGAAATTGATCCAGTGTCAAAATCGTGGCCAAATATAAATGTATCAAGGAAGGGTAACCCGTTTTTCTCCAAACTATGCTTTTCAATACGATGTACATAATTTCTCGACATCTAACAAACAGATTGACTTGAAATTTGGTCCACTTATTCAATGTGATAGGAGTCTAGACTGACGTTTTTCTTCTTAACATTTTTTTTTATCAATTATAAACAACAATGTCATTTTTCATAAAAAACCAGAAAAAAAGAAATTTAAACTTTTTTTTTATTAAAACACGCTAACAAAAACATGTCCGTCGATCAAGTCTTAGCCGAAATTATCTATTATGAGAAAAAAAAAAAACTTTTTTTTTGTTTCAGACCAACCAGATGGCCAAAATCAAGTACACCGTTGAGCCTCTCACGTTCAAAGGTCCTTCTCGAGATTGTTTATTACTTTGTCAATTATTAATATTTTGAAATAAAATTTCGCACACTACTTTGTTAATGTACATACAAAAATAAACGTCCAAACGATTTTTTAATCATCTTACTTATTCCTTCGAAGGTAATTATTTTCAATAAATCTGTTTTCCGCGTCGTCACATTAGCCCTAACCCCTTCATTCGAAAGGTATGTAAGCCACTTATATGCCGTATCTGTGTTCGGTAAAAATTTTCAGGTTTTATTTCGGAATGTGCAACAAGTGAAATTGCGGACATGAATAAATTCTTCCCACAAACATTTTTTTCTATTAACCTAAAAAAAAAAATTCCCGCACGAGGAAAAACACTCACAATTACTATAGTACGCAGTTCGGAAATTGATGCACACAATCGAATAGTATCAGCAAAAACTGTTAGGACGTGTCTGAAGGTATTCTTCCCGCGGAGGGCCGAGTTTGTGGGGGCATAGGCAGGGCCCTTCCGAATCATTGGTAAATAAAAAGTAACGCTTAATAGAAAAGTAAGTTGCAATAAATTAGTACACCCACCGATAAATAAAAAGAAAAAAAATTGTGCAAATTTAATAGTTTTGGATATTTTTACATTTTCTCCAAAAAGTAGCAGCTACAAAAATTGTTCCTCTAGTCACATTTTTCCAATTTTTATCATTAAAATTTTCTTCAAACATTCGGTGACCCTTTGTTTTTATTGTTTCTTCGGAATGTTTAGAATTTTTTATAAGCTTTCCGCAGTTTATGTCAGACATCTCGAGTTATTTAGGGTATGAATTATTATATGGAATTATGGGCAGCGTGTCATCTCCATAAAGTACCAGATAAGCGAGATGATTTTTAGTTGCAATTTTTCGTTAAGAGTTGGGTAGCTTGTCCCGAAGTTTTATCACTGCACTGGGATGGATTTTTTTTTATTATCGACGAAAATTTGTTAATTGTTAAATATTCAGATTCGTCACAGGAATACCTTAAACGACAGCAATGCAGTGTCCAAAAAAATGGTCAAACTGATTAGAAATTGAGAAGGCCCGGAGTACTGCGAGCAGTCGCATGTCCTCGGGCAGTATAGCTATAGCGATAACGGAAAAAATCCATTTTTGACGGGCCGTAGTATAGCCGAAAACAGCAACAGTGGTGAAAATGATTGAGCCAAAAAGCGCAAAAGAACAGGTTCGAAACATCGTGTTACATCTTATTGTACTGCTCAAATCCTCCTGTTAGATCCCATTTTGAAGCACAACGAGCAAATCTCATCCATCCTATAGAGAGAAAAAGGTTTTCAAGACGTTTTCGATTGATAACCGTGAAAAGGCGAGAGTGAGGTTATATACGACGCAGTGTTCACGTTCTATTGTTCAAAGAAATAAGGCAAGTGACTTTTTTGGCGTCCCAATACCCAATACTAGCGGCCGAAAAAAGTCTCGAAACATTTGGAAGAATTCTTACAGCTACATCGGTGTGTTAATTGTTGTTTAACGGACAAGGGTTGAAATAATTTTACCAGCGAAACATCGGTAAAGTAGGAGGGTTCGTAACCTCACATCTCGCCCGTCCTTCCATTTTTCCTTGCCTTGCAATGTAAAACAAAGCGAAATCTCCATAAAAAAAATAAATGAATAAAAATGTGTTAAATCATTTGAAAAAAAAAAAAACAAATGAAATAATTTTTTTAAAATTTGTTTGGTTTCTCTGATTTATTTTCTTATATCTTTATGCGTAAAAATCTCTCTCTGAACTCGGTTCGATTGGCAAAAACGAAGGATTAAAAATCTGCCCATTAATTTTCCAAAAAAGAAATTAAAAATTGCTGTCACCTCTTGATCCGCCGATGCTGTCAAACTTGCCGCGTCTCGTCTCGAAACAAGAGATCCTCCAACTGTGGCGCCGTTTCTTCCGGTACATCTATCGCCGGATAATAATTGCCCAGCGACTTTCGACAGAGATAATCAAATGGGCGGCACTGCGAAACGACCGATCGAATTGTACGAATCTCCTGCACTCGCGCCTCCATTAACCAAAATTGCGTTTTCTTACCGAAAGTCGAAACCATTGCTCTCGTCGGGGCTAGGATATTTCTCAGAAATTATTAGAAATGTCAATGCCTCACAAATGCTCATGAATAAGTGTAGGAAATTTCAAGTGAATCCCCGTTAGTAAGATGTCGATAAATCGTGTACGCGGTTTTGAATCCGTAGTTTTGAAGAAAACGTGTTCAAAGTTTGACTTGCAGTCCTTTTGTGGCGCTAGCATCGCTAGACATTGCTTAATTTAAATCACTATATCTCTGAAAGTCGACGGTCAAAAATCATGATTTTTTAACCCACTTTGTCACATGTTCCTCTGTACTTGAGAATTCTTCAAGAATACTCTGTAGAAAAGTTTTAACGTTATGGAATGGAATGTGAATTTTTTTACCGTTCCCCATTAGGGGGCGTCCATTAATTACGTGAGGCGTTTAGGGGGGGGGGGGGTCGAGCGTAATCTCACCCAATCACACGTGGGGGGGGGGGGGGGGGGGGGGGGCTTCGGCCAATATCACGTAATTTTTATCACGTAGGGAGAGTCTCCCTACTACTTTACATGGTGGAGTAAATGGTACTACAACCGCAGTTACTTCTACAACAATTTATTTTCCGTGAACGTATGCATTTTGAAAAATCTCACGTGAGATTAGGGGTGGGGGGAGGGGGTCGAGCAAAATCTCACATCTCACCAGGGGGAGAGGGGGGTCGAAAAATCGCCAAAATCACCTCACGTAATTAATGGATGCCCCCTTACATGTGTAAAACCGTGCAATCTTTGATTGCCAATCCTCGAATACAGAACGGTGAATCCTTATGAAATTTTGCAGGTAATCACTTCATAGTGTCTTGAATGCGTCCACAAAATAAAAATAAAATCTATAGAGAAACACCGTGGCGATACTACTATCTAAAATAGAAATTAGACTCGAATGAAGCAGGAGGATTTAAAAATTGCCCCGATTTTTATTCATTTTTTTCTCATTTTTTTCTTCCCTCAAATCCATCTAGTACATTTTTGTTTGGGTTTGTGTGGGTCAGCTGGTGTCGTTGAAGTCAATATGATCATTTCTATTCATTATAACCCAAACAATAAATATTTCACCGACTTTTTTCTTCTCTCTCTCTCTCCCTGTCGCTCGCCCCCCCCCCCCCCCGTGTCCCGTCATTTTTTTATGGCCGATTTCCGTCGGGCTTTATTTCTTTTGGGTGGTTTCTCGACGTGATCAATCGCGAAATGAACCGCCCTAACCTCCCGGAGTAATTCCGTTTGATTCGCGATCTCCGGCAGACGGCGAGCCTCCGTCGATTCCTCATCATCGTCGTCGTCGTCCTTGTGATCGCCTTTGTCGAGGACCCGAACGATTTCGCTGATGTCGTCGTCGAGATGGAGTCTTGTGACGCGTCCGACTATCGGTGTGCTACAAAGTAACGCATTATTCGTCGTTTTTCCACTCGCGACGCCGCCTTGCGCTGCGGCAACTCGATCGTTGCTCGATTTTTCCGGTGAAGAATTTCGCCGATTTTGTCCGGGTGAAAAATAACGGGAAAGCTTCGCTTTTCCACCGGGGGACGATTTTTTCTAGATTTTTTTCCCAGCGTTAACTCGTTGTCAACGATTCTCCTTTGTCTCGGCTTCGTCTTCGAATTGCCGATTTTCTTCACTTCCGCCGATTTGTTTGGCTGCGTTGCCGATTTTTTCACCCTCGGCCGTGTTTGGCCTGTCGGTACATCATCTGCGTTTGTTCGAGCTCGCCGGCGCTGGGGGAGGAACTCCGGATGTGGAATCCTCCGTGTCGGGTGCGATATCGAACGTGGCGCTTTCGTTCTCGGTCCCTCGATCGCTTTCTCCCGTTCGTTTCCGTCTCTTTCGCGATCTCGACGCTTCTCTCATACCGTGCGCAAGACTCGTGTTGATTTCGTTCTCCTGCTCCTGCTCGGCGGCGGGCTGGCACAGAAGAACAAAGATATAGCGACGATAGTATTGTGATAGTTTTCATTTCATTGGAGTAATACAATTTATTCGATTCTTGCGGCTGATATTCAATTAATTCAAAACGATTTCAATTTAATTAAATGGGTTTCAATTAATTTAAATTTAATTTCGATTGGTTTCAACTGAAATTCAATTATATTTCGATTAAATTTTAATTAAATGTCAAATTCAAGTTACTCACTGACTCCTTACTATTACGATTGTAATACGCGTTGGTACAAAAATATTATTTACAAGTGTAATTATAATAAAATTAGTTCAAGTGTTCAATTAATTGAAATTGAATTCAATTAATTCCCACTGACTTTAATTAATTCCAGTTCAATTCAATTCGTTGCAATAGAAATTCAGTTAAATTTCGATGGAATTTCAATTAAATGTCAAATTCGAGTTACTCATCGACTCGTTACTTACAAGGAGACGGCACGACCGTGGGGTCGAGGATTTGGCCGAATTTTTTTGTGGTGAAAGAGGACCCCTGGCACCTCACGTGATTAAAGTAGTAGGACGCACTACTCGGAAAATTCCAGTAAAAATAGATTCAAAGTTTTTTAGGCGCCTTATGAGTTTAAAATGTCAGGCACTTGTCGAGCCGCCGTCTAGTCTAGACGGTTAGGGCTCGGTCTTTTGCGCCGGAGGTCTCACGTTCGATTCCTCCTTCGGATCTTATTTTTTTTTTGTTATCCCAACAATTATCCAAAACGTTTCTCATCCCTACATTATTTTCTAAAATTCATTGTAGCTCATGAACATAAAGTTTTTCATTCACTGAAAAATATTCGTGCTCGTTGTTGTATTTGGTTTTATGGCCTCGTAAGGGTCTAAAGAATTTTGACCTGGGGACCCCTTAGGATTATATCGGACATCTGCGCATAAGACTGTGCGTGAGTCTGTGAGAATTGAACAGCAGTTCATTTTCGATTTCGCCGTGAACAGACGTGACTATTTCTTATTGTTAAATTTATGAGATGTATGATGAAATCTTCCAAGATGACGAAAATATGCCAACTTGCTCTGTAAAAGTATTCCTCCAAAATGCGCTCCCTTGGTGCAACCTTGTGACGTTTACTTTTACAGACAAGTTAAAAATTTCATAAAGCACTTGCAAAATTGCAGCGAATTGTTAGAGCAGAATCGTGAAATTGATTCCCGGGAAGATTGTATAAAAATCCATTCAATAATTCACACCCAATTATCGTCACCAATATTCCGAAGCATGGTTCAATACGCCTGGTTTGACTCAAAATTATCAGTTACTAGAAACATTTTGATGAATGTTAATGGGACATGTTTTTGTACGGATATACTGCAAACTCCCTGCGATTGTAAAAAATCCGCTGTTATATGTTGCGCAAGATGTCGCAAAAATTATTGCTCTGTTTGTTTCTACGATAATTACCACTGCGGTTTTTGTATATAATTATTATGTGAATAAAAATTGAATTTTTCCTAATCGACTTTGTTATTCTCATTAAAAATCCAATGTTCCTCCTCATATACTTTACAATGAAAAATAAAAAACCCACCGTTATGAATTGTTTTATTGGAAAAAAAAGAAAATAATTAAAAAAAATAATGTAAATAAATTTTAAAAAATAATGTAGGGATGAGAATCGTTTTGAACAATTGTTGGCATAACAAAAAAAAAATAAGATCCGAAGGAGGAATCGAACGCGTGGATCGCGTGGACTTTGAATCGATTTTTCTCGGAATTTTCCGAGTAGTGCGTCCTACTACTTTAACCACGTAAGGTGCTAGGGGACCTTTTTCACGACAAAAAAATTCGGCCAAAACCCCGACCGCACGGTCGTGCCGTCTCCTTGTTAGTCTGTAACACTCTCGTTGGTGGTCGAAAAATATTATTTACGAGTCTAATAATAATAAAAGAAAACCGACCGTTCAATTAATTAAAATTGAATTCAATTAATTCCAAACGAACTCAATTAACGCAAATTCAATTAAATTAATTAAAATTCGTTTAAATTAATTTCGATTTAATTTCAATTTGTGTCATTTGAAATTCAATTAAATTTCAATGAAATGTCAAATTTAAGTTACTCGCTGACTCGTTACTTAGATTGCAACACTCGTTGCTACAAAAATGAAATTCTCGAGGGTAATTATATGTACCGGCAATAATGTGAGCGATAAAAAGACAACAGAATTCTCGCAAACACGCACAAAGCATGAAGAGACGAAACGGCAATTACAGGCGATAAAATACGCAGAGTAATTTCTCGTAATTACCACGTTACATAGAAGATCGTCGCGAGGGGCTCACTTCCAAACGCTCTCGCTGTCCACGGACGTGAAAATCGTGACCGCCGCTTCTCTGAGATCGTGCTCCTTGAAGGCCTTGAACAATGGTCGCATTTTCCTGACCTCTTCGTCGTCAAGGGGAAAGTTTGGCTCGTCGCTTTCCACGATCATTCAGATGGGTCTGGTCTCGTGGCTCCTGTAGCAGAGATCAACGACTATATTACGCCCGGCGTTCGTACGGCTTCGTACGACACCATGGATCGCGGGTTTCAACGCCAGGCACATAAAACCAGCATCCGGCTGGAAACTGCAGTTCCAGAGATTGGGCTCGGCGATGAAGACCTGGAAGTTAGTTAGGGAGCATGTTAGTCCAAGGGTCTAAGAGGAAGGCTCTGTATCTGAAGGGAGAGGGGGGCACTTTACCTCGAGTTGGCTGCACTGTCGCTTGCGCCGCTGGTAGCAGTAAACGCTGCTCTTGCATTCGCAGAGAAATCACTTGATGCCAAGAGGCGAGTCGACCGGATACTCCCCGATGAGGGCGGCCACATCCACGGACATGGGCAAGACCCAACCCCCGACGCGCCATTCCTCACCCGACTCACTGCACAATTGTATCCAATGGGAAGAAGCACCATTGCGCGTTCCGCCACGACCGAATCCAAAGGCAAAGCCGTCGTCGAGTTTCTTGGCATGGACGCCCGCCAGAGCGTGCAACTTAGTCCGCAGCGCGATTTGAGGGTTCAGCGGGCGGGAAACGACTTCTAGGCAAGAAAAATATTGCCAGAGCGTGCCAAGCTGTTCAGTGCCTCTGCCTTGAATAGCAGCAACTTCAGGGAACTTATGTCACCGAGGAGTTTGTCCCTGCGGCAGTCGAGGGCATCCGGCACAGAGAAAAGCGACATGACTTCAATTTTTTCGTTGTATTGACTTAGCCGTAGTTTTTCCGTGGATGTTTTTTTTTTACGGGCGTCTGTTGAGCACGTGTAAAGGAAGAAGCGACATAACCTCACTTTTTCTGTTTTCTCACTTTTGGCGTACTTTTTTGGCCGATTTTTTCTTTTCAACGGGCGATTTTCGAGCACGAGCGAAGGGTGAATCGGCATAACCTGACTTGGTTCGATTTTTCGCCTTCGCCGTACTTGTTCGTTCCATTTGCTTTCCGGATTTGAGGTTATGACAGGGCACGCGAAACGAGGATTAGAAATAAATATATCACCGGGGTAAGGGTCTTTATTATCCCTACAATAAAGCACGTCACACGAATGATACTAGCACTCTTTATTTCTACGGGGGAAGAATGGCTCCGCGCGTTGAGGCGAGAAACCGTTCGGGGGGGGGGGATGCTCTGAACGGTTAATTCTAATATATATATAAATATATATATTTCGCTTTGAATAAATAAATGGACACGTCTGTCCGATTTGACCGACTATTAACACACCGGGCCACGCAGGCCGCTTGGAGTATTTCGGCTCACACAGACCACACTTCGCTTTACTCCGTTTTTATTACGATCCGACGCCACCGCAGTACGTCTACTCGTTATTCCGTTTTTGCAGCGACTGACGTTTCCGCTCGCGCCTCGTTACACACCTCTGTGAAAATGGCCCGCCGAAATCAACATCTCAGATTTTTAAGATGACAAATCGTTTGTTGGTCATTGTTGTCAATTGCAATCTTCGTTGCAATTGATCCTTCGATTATTGCAACGGATCCAGTATTACCGGCAACCGACCATCAACGATTCGTCATAATGAAAATCAGGGGAATGCGGATCACTCCTGGCATGTCTCTTCAACTGCTGGAGCTGCGCGCTGATTGGTTAATTCCCGAACGCTTATCCGATTGGTTAGACATTCTGTCGACGCAGACAATGCGAACGCGGCCCTATGATTCTATGACGTCATGTAACACGGGGATGTACATTTCATCTATTGATTTAAATAATACGGAGAACCAACAAAGCTTCTAATTATGATATACATAACCAACAAACCATCGCGCTTCGATTGCTCCTTAAAATAGTTGAAATGTTAAGAAATCGGTCAATTTCACGTTAGATTTTATTTTTCATCCTGTGCTTTAAAAAAGGCCCAACAAAGATTGCAATTGATCCAACAATAACCAACAAACGACCAACAAACGATTTGTCATGATAAAAAGCTTGGATGTTGATTTCGGTGGGCCACTTTCACAGAGGTGTGCTATGGGAATGAAAAGTTCTTTTTACCGATAAAGTCAAAATTAAGTCTAACAAACGCTGGATTTTGTCTAACAAACACTAACAATCGAGTAGGATTGAAATAATCAGCATTTAGCTGAAATTTCGGAGTTTCATGTACAAAGCCCTGCTGAGCCGTTGTGGCAATGCGGCCAACTTCACGTGGCTTGCAGCCAACTTCACGTGGCTTGCAGCGTGCTATGGGAGTGAAAAGTTTTTTAACGATAAAGTCAAAATTAAGCTCTAACAAACGATAAAAATCGACTAACAATCACTAACAAACGACTAACAAACGATTGGTTACGAAAAAAAGTTCGAAATCATTTTTAAAAAAAAGCATTTTCCTGCGGCTAACTGACAAAATTTGTTTTTCGTATTATTAAATAAATAACGTCTAACAAACGCTGGATTTTGTCTAACAAATGAATCAAAGAAGTGTGCGTAGGTGCCAAGAGATCGTTAATGATTCGGCTTCGGTCCGGCCAATGAAGGTTTTCCAAGGTTGTGGATGGAAATAAGAAGGTGTTTTTTTCCCTTTTAACGTTTCGGCCCTCTGGTTTGGGGCCTCTTCAGAATGTATATTTTTTCTGTATAAATGATGATACACAGTTTTTAACAATCAAGTTTGAGAAAGTTATATCTAAGCGCGTTGTGTGTTATGGTTTAATTATCTAAATGATGTGTTATTGTGTATAACAATTATGTTAGTTCTGCTTTAGTTATAATTGTATAAATGTAATATGGGCGATTTCTTATATTGTGTTGTTTATTCGTATGTGTATGTATAGGTGTGTGAAATGTAAAGACATGAAAATGATAGTTAAGAGGGAATGACACCTCATCGCGGTCGGTATGGTAGAACAATTATAGATTCCCAAAAATCTCTGAAACGGCTCTTCAGATCCCGTCGAAACTTTGCCAAACGACGTCAAATAGATAGACGAACAGCTGTCTTCCCCTCAAATTTTCTGAATTTGAGAAAAAAAATGTAGATTGGCTTATGATAAGCCAATCTAGTTTTTTTTCTCAAATTCAGAAAATTTCAGGGGAAGACAGCTGTTCGTCTATCTATTTGACGTCGTTTGGCAAAGTTTCGACGGGATCTGAAGAGCCGTTTCAGAGATTTTTGGGAATCTATAATTGTTCTACCATACCGACCGCGATGAGGTGTCATTCCCTCTTAACTAACCTTGACGTTGTGGTATGTCAGGTTTTTTACACATATTTGGAAAGATGTTGAGTCCAAGAAACATTATTTATGGAGATAAATGATGCTCAGTGGGGAGATGCTCAATAGATTGAGTTAGTATCGTTTATCAGCGATTTTTTTTGGAAATCTGTAATGGATAGATAATTATAAGTAATTTTTATGTTTAATTATTGAAATTTTTAGGTGTAAAGACTATGGTGTTTACCTACTGATTTGGTTCTTAAGAATTTGTAATCTTTCCAAAATGAGCAAAAACTCGAAATTTACAATTTGGTTCGTTACATATTGAGTTATGTAGCGGACGAAGGTTCGAGAAAAACTGAGTGATGTATTAATTTCGTGTGGCATATTCGAGTCTCTGTACTACGGATCGGGGGAAAGATCATATCGGCAGTGACGTGTGAATGAAAATAAATTAGGTGAGCCAAGTTAGGGGTATTTAAAATTAGTTTGTAATGTCCTTAAAATTAGTTTATCATGTCAATATATTAGTGAGTTTATGGTGTCAATAATTTTTAAATTGTTATGTGAGGTAAAGTACAGCAGGGTGTGTTGATAGTTATATTATAGAATTGTAGATTGAACTAAGTTTTTGTATGTCTGTTCTAAAATTTATGGCGCTGGAGTGTGCTTTTATTTGTATCATCTCCAGGATTAGTCTTTTTTTGAGCCAACTTTCATTATTTAGTATTTTTGTATTATCAAATTGAAATTCATGTTTTTGTTCTATTGCATGTTGTGCTAAAGTTGTGTGTATTTGCGTAGTCTGTTTTATGCTATTTTTGTATTCTTGTAATCGGGTTTCAAGGAATCTTTTAGTTTGGCCAATGTACGTGACGTTGCAATCTTTGCAGTCGATTTTATGATCAATGTTGGATTTTTGAATGTTGTTGATTTTGTCTTTAGTGGAACCAATCATGGATGAAATATTGTGTTTGTTATTTGTGACTAGTGTTATGTTGTATTGTTGGAAGAGACGAATTAGTTGATGATATATGTTTTTTATGTAGGGGAGATTTAATATTCTGGATGAATCAAAGTTGTTGTTATTTGTTTTTTGTTTGTTGATTATGGAAAGTCGATGTTTTATTATCTTATCTGTGACCGAGATTGGATAGCAGTTTTTTGTCATCGTGTTACTGATGAGTTGGAGATTTTCTTTGTGAAATGAAGGATGAGATAGTTTTATTGCTCTGTCAACTAACATGTAGATTATGGCTTTTTTTGGGAGAGTGGGTGGCTAACTAATATATTGACATGATAAACTAATTTTAAGGACATTACAAACTAATTTTAAATACCCCTAACTTGGCTCACCTAATTTATTTTCATTCACACGTCACTGCCGATATGATCTTTCCCCCGATCCGTAGTACAGAGACTCGAATATGCCACACGAAATTAATACATCACTCAGTTTGTCTCGAACCTTCGTCCGCTACATAACTCAATATATAACGAACCAAATTTTAAATTTCAAGTTTTTGCTCATTTTGCAAAGATTACAAATTCTTAAGAACCAACTCAATAGGTAAACACCATAGTCTTTACACCTAAAAATTTCAATAATTAAACATAAAAATTACTTATAATTATCTATCCATTACAGATTTCCAAAAAAAATCGCCGATAAACGATAATAACTCAATCTATTGAGCATCTCCCCCTAAACATCATTTATCGCCATAAATAATGTTTCTTGGACTCAACATCTTTCCAAATATGTGTAAAAAACCTGAAATACCACAACGTCGAGGTTCGTTAACTATCATATTTCATGTCTTTACATTTCACACACCTATACATACACATAAGAATAAACAACACAATATAAGAAATCGTCCATATTATATTTATACAATTCTAACTAAAGCAGAACTAACATAATTATTATACACAATAACACAACATTTAGATAATTAAACCGTAACCCACAACGCGCTTAGATATAACTTTCTCAAACTTGATTGTTAAAAACTGTGTATTATCATTTATACAGAAAAAATATACATTCTGAAGAGGACCCAAACCAGAGGGCCGAAACGTTAAAAAGGAAAAAAACACCTTCTTATTTCCATCCACAACCTTGGAAAACCTTCATTGGCCGGACCGAAGCCGAATCCTTAACGATCTTTTGTCTAACAAACACTAACAAACGATTCGCATGGAAAAGAATTCGATATTTTCATAGTCGGCGGCTAAGTTTATTGAGCTGCCGGTAAGAGGTAAGGGGGAAACTACTTCCCCTTGCTAGTAGCGACGCGTAGCGGCGCCTAGTGAATCGAAAAGTGAAACCGATAAGCGTGCCTACCCCCACTACGAAAATTTAGCTTCATTGCAAGACCTGTATGTAAGACCGTGGCTAGGATGCGTATTCGATCCTCTCCCATCTCTCTTACACGACATCGATACTCAGCTTACTTCTCGAGGTCTTAGAGATAGTGGCGCAATCCCTGTTTGACCACATTTTTGTACCAACTTTGAGGCCCGTATTCAGAGTCGTACCTCAGGCAATAACTTGAGCACGTCTTTATCAAGAACGTCTTTTTTGAATAAGTAATGCTCAAGATGTTATGCATTCACAGTCAAAAAATAAGATGTTCTTTAATAAGTAATAGTTCTTGGCAGACACTTAAGAATGTCTCGACCAAGAAAAAGCTTAAGCGAGCTTTCAGCCATTTTTAAAATATTTCTGTTGTATCAACCAATCACGTTTAAGCTTGAAAACCAGGCTTAAACTTGAGCTGTCAGAATCCCCTCGAATCGGTGTTTTTTATCGGGTGTATCCGGCAAACGTTTATAAACATCGCAAAATGTCCAAGAAACATTACTCGGATACTGAAAAGCGATTTTTCATAAATCTTCTAAAAAAAGTACTCTCATGTGATTGAAATAAAAAAAAGTGACGCTGGGACCTTAAAAAACAAAGAGGATGCGTGGAATCGGATTTACGAAGAATACAATGGTTCATCGATTATCTCTGCAAAGGTATATAAATTCTTTTATATGTATACAACTCTATTGCTATTTCTAATTGGCAAATCAATTATTATAATTACAGAGGACGGTGAAACAACTAAAAAAAATGTGGGCGAACATGAAATGCATACAGCGAGAGAACCTAACCAAAGAAAAACAATCGAGATTGGCAACAGGCGGTGGACCTGAAATGCCACAAGTAGAAATCGATCCAGATATCGCCCTGATAACTCCACATTTGATGACGACTGCCCCAACAATTTTTTCATCGAACCTTCCCGATGAAACTTTAAAAGGTTTTTATTTATATTGCAGTCAATATAGGATTTTAAGCATTGAACTCATCGTAAATCATACAAAATTACAGAAAGAGAATTCGCGGTGCTGGATGATAACTGCACCATAGAATATTTGATTATGGGAGACGAGAATGTAGGAGGTGTACAAGGAGGCGGAGAAGATGAAAAATGTGAACCGCCGCTTGATGACAATATGTCATGGACTCCGCGTGATGAGGTAGCTCCTTCGGTTTCAGACAGATCGGAATCTCTTGGTGCATCTGAAGTACCTGATACTTCGCAACTCAGCCGAGGCAAGCGTTGGAGAGAAATCACACGTGAAAAATACAAAAATTGATAATTGAATAATTTTACGAAATCAATGTTTGAAAAAAAATCCATACTAATGTCCTTACATACAATAATTACTTTTTATTTTTATTTAGCAATCGCATCAAAGAAAAGAGCAAAGAACACGGTTGCAGATAAGGAGAACGAGGAGAATATTTTGAAAGCAGACCGGATCCGCTGCACCTTGAAAGAGGAGAAAGAATTTAGATCGATGAAAAAAAATCATGAGACAGAAAAACAACGATTCGAAATTCAATATCAGCAAGAGAGGCTCGAATTATTGAAAAAAGAAGCAGAATTGTTGGGTCTAAAAATAAGAAATGAACAAGAAAAGCACGAACTAAAAAAGCAATATTGGAAACAAAAATATAGAATGTAATTTCATCCGTGAAGAATGGAACTGTGACAATATTATATAGTCAATTTTCATAGTTAACTTTTAAAAGTGCATGAAGAAAAATTGAATTTTTATTTTTTAATCAGAGATATATATGTGAACAGTTCTTATTTTTGTCCCTAGAAAAGCTTGACTGAAAAAACAATGTACTTTCATTTTTAACTGTTAATAATTGAAAGAAATGTTAGTTATGAGTTTTATTAAGTTTTGGTTTTCTATTTGTTGAAGTGCATACACGAAACCTCATCTTTTGTTTTTCACTCTCTCTCCGTATCTCTCCATATTTGAAATTTTTTTTGAGTTTTTTTTTAGAAAAGTTCCAGAAAAGTTTATTTTTCTTTTTAGTTTTGTATAACTGAAAGTTGGTTTTCATTTTAAGAGATACACACTTATCGTGCAATTGGTAGGAGATGAAAAGAGCATATCCAAAGTTTCTATTGTAGTGATTTATTGATGTTTTCTCATTATAGTTGAAAACTGTAATCCAGATAAAAGATAAAATACTCGTGTTTTCAAAAAAATATTGTGTTTCTTTTATTTTTTACGTCTTTCATCCTCATTATTACATTAATTGAAAAGACGTGCAATTAACGCTTCACGAGTTGCAAAGCCATCTACAGCTTGAATATCTGGTGCAGGTTGAACAGGTACATCAATTTGCTCGTCAACTTCATCGTCTTCAGGTAAGGCATCGTTGTACATTAACGACAAGTTATGTAGCACCGCACAGGCAACTACTATTGTTGTGGAACCAATGAGCTTGGTTGTTAGTCCCCTGGACAAGCATGGGAACCGCCTTTTCCATATCCCGAAGAATCTTTCTACAACTATTCGGGTACGGATATGAATTTGATTATATCTGCAATCAAATACAGTTTATCAATAATGATTTGAAACCCCTCGTTTTGTTTGAAGTTAAGTTCATTTTTTCGTGATGTTCAAGTACCACAGTTTACCCCCCGTATAAATTGAAGGAAATATCAGTGTGTATTTTTTTTAGAGGTTCTTAATGTTTAGTATGAACCTTGTTAACATCATATACAAATTTGCGTTCAGTTTGAAATGATTCCATTACCTGATTTCTTCTTCAGTTTGAGGTTTGCTAGAGGCGTCATTAAGAAAGTTAAACACGGATATCCTCGATCGCCGACGAGCATTCCATCCAAGCGTCTCTCTCTATATTTAATATATAATAGCGAATTTTGAAAAATTCTGCTATCGTGAGCACTCCCAGGCCATTCAGGAGCAATGTCCAGAATTTCAGTTCTCGGACCAACAGCGACCTGGAAACAATGTGAATTTATTATATTTACAACAGTAATGGAGCATAGAAACGACGTAAGACTAACCTGAACATTTAAAGAAAAATATCCTTTTCTGTTCCTGTAAACCTCGTCAATGTTCTGGAACCTCGTCGAAACTAGTCTAATGTGCGTGCAGTCAATGGCACCATCTATGCCTGGTAAACCGATAGTTCCCTCTCCTCTACCGAGATACTTGAAACGTCGGCGATTTTCATTGCGGACTTCTTCGTTTTGAGGCATTTTGATATGCCTTCGCAGTAACCTCGCCAGGAAAACATTGACTCGAAAAACCACTCTGGAGACAGTGGCTTGCGATATAGTCATTGTATCTCCAAGAAGCAGCTTTAAACAAAAACCATAGATGTTATTTTTAATTCGTATAAATTCAGCCAGTAAATAGAGATTTATGAGCTTTATGATAAATACCTGAAAACTTGCTGTAGCATAATATCGTAGGCAAATTAAAAGCTGCATCACAGGAGGAATTGGTAATCCGCGATTATTGGCTCTTGCCAGTCCTTCTTCAATTTGTGGTAGAATACCAAAGCGCACAGAATCTTTATCGAAACGATATCGTCTTTTGAACTCATCATCGTTGTAATATTCAAATGGGTTTATTCCGTCGCGAATGTATCGTCTCTGGACACGATTTACATTATCGTTATCATCGATATCCGGCAACTCTTCGAGGTCGTCATCTGAATCCATATTTTTTTCCAAATAATGATCCAAAGCATCTAAACAACGATATCCTACCCACAAATAAAAACACTTTTTTCTCAAGTCGTCTACGATGTTGACTTGGCGTCTTAACCTCACTTTCGACTCACTCCGATCTTATTTGGGGCAAATAAGTCTATCTTATTCGACTGTGAAATGAAAAAACATTAAGATTTCCTTAAGAAATGACTATGAATTATATTGGAATAAGTTTTACTTTTTCAAGTTGTTTCTTGAACTACAGCTTAAGGCGTTGCTCAATTGCCGACTGTGCATGTAAACAGTGACTTGAGTTCGTGCTCAAAAAAAAAGATCACACTGTGAATACGGGCCTGAAATGCACAGATGGGATTCCTCCCACTCTAGCCTCCGTGATCACGAAATTATATTCCCAAACTCGCCGACGCAATTTAGCGCCAATTCCGCCGAAACAGAGATTAGTAGGGAGCCGCCGAAAACAGAGATTAGTAGGAGGATGTACAACGCTCCCCTTTTCGGCATGCCTCGGAAATGGCGCTAAATCGCGGTGGCGAGTTCGGGAATATGATTTTGTGACCTTCGCCTCTGTCGAGGTTGCAGATTCCCTTGTAGCCGCGCGAGTCGTGATCACCGCTCAAGTCGATATCGCAGTCAGCGTGAACACAAATGGGTAGCTCGGCGGGTGAAAAGTATCTGCCCCTCCAAGGAGACTAGAGAGAAGGAGTCGACACTACCGCCTCAAACAGTTCTTTCAATCGGTCCCAGAGGTATAATGCTCAGTTCCGCCGCAGGAGTCGCTAGTGTTCCCCAGAGCCCATAATATATAGTAATACAAATCTGCATAAGGTGAAACTGACTGTGATATGGCGGGAAAGTTTGCGCCTGTCAAACACTGATATCTGTCGTATACACCAGCGCAGCAGCTACCGAACTATGTGTATAATAATGGAGATGACTCTTCGCGAGTCAATGAGATAAAGGGAAAAAGTAAACACTCTAGGTAGGAAGTATAAAACAAATTTCAACTATTGATGGCCGTAAATCAAAAAATATATTCTTCCATGTTATTTTTGTTCGAGTTCTTTCGGGATTGGACGAGTTCTTTGATTGGTTGAAACAGCTTCAATTCGCTCGTACAACCAGATACCTGTACGAATGCAAAAGAAAAAAATTAAAACTACCGAGGCTCGAACTCAGCACCGTTAATACAGTAATCTAGCGTTCTACCAACTTCGCCACACAATCATTTGCCAATAAATATAATCTTTTCATATTCAAGTGATTGCCGCGCTTGGGGTTCAATTAGGCTTGGCGGCTTGTTCGGTTGGTTCATCGCTTAATTTAATTCATATTTCGCTTCATTTTTAAACGTAACTAGCCAATAACGATTTTACGTGGGTATACATATAATAAGCACGTGTTGAAAAGACAACCCCAGCATGTAGAGCCAACATTCCCGCCTTCGCCCGGTTTCTTGCATGTACATGTTAGTATTATTATTTATTATTATTATTGTACAGGAAAACAGAGTAACGCGCATCCGAATAATAAATACATTACGAGATACATTACGGTTAGTTTATCGCTTAATTCGCGTTTCATTATAATTAGCTATATTTTTAAACATAACAGGCAAATCATAAGTTTCCATAATAAAAAAACTCGTGTTGTACTTATTATATAATTATTATATCTGATGTGCTTATTATATAATAAGCCCATGTGAATAAAACAACAAGAGTTGTTTCATTAATATTATTTATATTTTATTTATTATGTATATGTACACAATATTATTATATATTATGTAACAATTTGATTATTATTTTGAAATTGTCACTACCTTTTTATTTTCGTTTTGGAGTATCCACCATACCCTCTTTATTGAAACATGAAAAGCGAGTATTATCTAGTCCACTTTCTATATTCGACGGTCTTTCCGACTGCTTCTGTCGTGCGCGCTCCCTTTCACCCTTATGCATTCATTCCAATAAATATCCCTTTCGTCAGGGCGACGGTGCGAGCTGAGCTACGCAATCATTAATTATATAGATACAAATAAATATCCCTTTCGTCAGGGCAACGGTGCGAGCTGCGCTACGCAATCATGAATTATATACAGAAAAATAAATATCCCTTTCGTCAGGGCGACGGTGCGAACTGCGATACGACACATCCCTTACACATATACACCTATCGCCTCTCAAAACCGGCTATCATGCGGACGCCAGCGCTCGCATCGCTCTTTTTACTTGGCACAATTATATATATTTCTCGAACGCCTCCTCTTCAACACATATTATAATTTCACTACGCTCCCTACCCATGTAATCTCCAGCACCAGGTAATTCACTATGACATTTTAATATATAATTTGGATTTCTTTACTGTCTCTTTTATTTGATAAGTTTGCTTCTGGCCTTCTACTCACGTTGTTTCCGATCTACTTGCTATTGTTCATTATTTAATCTGACTCGATGCTGACGAATATCTTCTTGACGAATTCTCGACGTTGACGGGGCTGCTCAATCGATGGATTCCGACGGATGCGTTTGTGGCTCTCGGTGATCCCAAGGATTCTTTCTCGCCAGTCGTCCTCGTCGACGGGGAATTGCTGTCTCTCGATGGCTCTGAATTATATTTCCGATCTACTTGTGTCTCGTGATGCTCCAACGGTGACCTCATCCTGGCGACCGCGTGCCATTTTGGATGAGGTACACGACTTCGAACGTCCGTGCCGGCTTCCTCTTTTCTCTCGTCTTTTGTGAAGTTGATGCCGAAATTTGGGCACGAAAGTGTTCACTGGAGATATAAACACACTTCTGTCCCTATTTGGGAACGGATTCAGCCCATAGACTTTTATTTTTCACCGATCCGGTTTTCACCCCGAGAATTGACTGCTTTTTCGCGGCACGGACTTTTGGAGAGAGCGTGCCCCTGTTGCTATAGAGACGTCCACCCTCTTCCTTTTCGTGTTTCCGTGGATCTATCAGTCTCCTCCTTCTCACGTCGCCCGAGAGTTCCGTGACCGTGGCTCCCTCGCACGTTGTTGGCGTTCATCTCGCAACCAGGACCGCCCGTCACGCGCGGCAAACTCAAAATACTCACAAAGGACAGATTTATTTCCTACAATTATAATAGAAGAAATCTCCACTTGGGTGTATTATCGTTCAGGTGTGCGAGAGAGAACGCACCATGACTGTTCCAAGTGAGTACGAGAGAGAAACACGATCACCCTAGTTTTGTGATTGGTCGTTGAGGCGGAGCTCGGACCTTATGCAGTTTTGTATTACTATATATTATGGGCTCTGGGGAACACTAGCGACACCTGCGGCGGAAGTGAGCACTACATCTCTGCGACCGATTGAAAGAACCTCGTAAGCTGGGTAAAGTTAGCGCCACGACTTTCGAATTTCGCATTTGTTTTGGTTCTAATCGTTTGTAAGTCGTTTGTAGGTGATTGTTAGAACAATTCGAAAGTTTGTTAAATCGCCGTTTGGTTAAAAAATAAAAATAAAAAATTCGAGTGAAGATAGCGCCAACATTTTTATTGGGAATTTTTTTTGGTTCCAATCGTTTGTAAGTCGTTTGTAGGTGATTGTTAGAACAATTCGAACGTTTGTTAGATCGCCGGTCGGTTAAAAAATAGAAAAAAATGACTGTGAAGTTAGCGCCAACATTTTCATTTATTTTGCCATTGACATTCTTTGGGGGGTCTTTCGATCCGGAATCGTTTGTAGGTGACGAATATTCAAATTAAACTGTTTGATAGATCATCGTTTCTGAAAAAAGACGAGCTCGGCGTCCATGTATTGGTGTAGCTGCAGAAGGCGCGGTCGGGAAACTTCGGCGCGCTCGGCTCTTTCTAAAGATGTCCGAGCGTCGCTCGCTCACGAACACGCGCTACTATGATTGTGTGATGGGCGCGTAAGAGGCTAGAGAGGGGGTAACTTTTGCGCGCGATCTGGCTATATATCATTTTGCATCTCTCTGGCACGCAGCCTACTTCTCAAGCATCATGCTGCCTTATGCACAGTTCACTTCTCACTATTTACTTGTTCCGTCTCTGTCAGACGCAGCTCACTTCTCGACGTCTTAGCAATAGTGGCGCCATCCCAGATGACCACATTTTTGTAGCCACTTTTTTCAATTCTCTCCATAAGAGATCGGACTCCTCCCACTCTAGCCTCCCTGGTGCCATGTACTAATCTCCGCCGTCACTACCGCCATTACGCTTGCTGGTGGGTCGAAAGAGCGACTGCGCGAGGTCGCTCTCAAACCTCCAATCACTATCTTCCAATAAATTCAAAAGGAAAACAGTTGCGACTGCTGCGAACAGCAGCTCCCCGTTCCGTCCAAAGTGCGTGTCTGAAGTGTATTTTTTCTCGCGATTCGCTTCGGTTCTCCGCGTTTTTTTGTCACTTTACTCCATTGGTTAAGTAATATTTATAGAGTTTTACCGTGCCGATTAAGCGATTCATCTCAGTCTTCATAATCGTAAACAGTATGAGTGATCTACCGTCTTGGTGAGTCCTTTAAGGAAGATTCGTCGTTCGCGTCGTTAGCACAGCGACGCGATATCGACGCTGTCAAAATATCACAAGGAACTTTTCATTTTCGCCATGATCCTTCGTCACCCATTAAACTTGTCGAAAAACAAATCTCATTTTCTCTGTTGAGTACATTTAGCTTTGAAAAAAGGCGCAAACCCGTCTCTCTCGCTCTTCTGTCTGCCATTTTTCATCTTTTTCGCACTCGTGGCCCAAGTGTTGCATGTGGGCCTTCCTCTTGAGTACCGCTCTGTCAAAATATAAAGTATACTTGCTGCAAGGATGTACGAGAGAGCTCATCACTCTATCTCAATCTCTCCCATTTTGGCCGAATCCTGATGGAATGAGAAATCTGGGCGTCTGTTTAGGATTCGAATACGAGTGATTGCAAGTTAATGAAAATATGTTTGAATGAATTTTAATGGTTCTCGTGTTGTAAAATAGAAAGCAGGTATCTGCCTACCTAAGCATTGCGTTTTATTGCATTTTGGCAGACTCTGGGACCTGCCTTGACGCATTACTGTAGACACTGGAAATTTATGATCTTGACGTTTTCATTGGTGCAATGCAACAAAAATTCTTCATATTTTTATTATCGTAGAAAATATTTTTTATCACATTTAAATTTTAGATCTCTAAATAAGCCACTCAAAAAATGATTGACGGATTATCGCCATCAATATTATCTACAACAAATTGGAGCAACCCGAAAATGATAACTTTTATTCCACTCCAACGTTGCAAACTTCGATCCAATAGAAATACAAAACTAACAGTGTACTTCTTTCTTTTCTTACTTTTCCATTTGATGTACAAGAATAAAATCTACTTTTTGCACTGCATCAGCGAATATGCATTTGCTCACTACGTCTGTGGTAAATATCGATCGACTATCTACTTTTGATTTATAAAGCATATAGATTGATTCATTCGCATATTTTATAAACCTCTAGGATAAGAGTCTTGAAATTGCACATGGGTTTCGTCTTAGACCTTAAACAAGGAAATGTTAATTAATGCAAAAAATATTTAACATTTTTCACTCAAGTGTTTTTTCAATTCATAAAAACAGACTGTATACTTTTAAATATTTGTGCAGGATGAAAAAACAATTCGATTGCTGTTTTTTTTTCATACATACATATACATAGTATGACATACAGATACATTTCTTATTTGTAATTTTTAATGTATTAATTCATTTATAAAAGCGTTCACAAGATTTGCCTCTCATTTGGATATTTTCGTTGAGTTTCCAAACAGCAGGAGAAGTTCATTTCGGTTCCTGCTCAAGTGTATTTAAGTGCACATTTTATTTTTCCAGGCATCCTTATCTAGAAAAGGTCAACAGTGCTACCAAGCATTTATTCTCAAAGCTGCAGGAAATATGGGACGAAATGGGATTTCAAGAACACGCCCGACAAACATACTACGAACAAGCTCACAGTCATCTTGTGGTATTCTTTACTTTCATCCGATTGTCTATTGAGTCATTGTAGCCATTTAAATACAAACAACTTGTATAATTTTATTGGTATGTTGAATAAGTTCTTGCTGTTCTTTTCGTGAAAATTGATACTTTATTTAAAAAAAGCTCAATTCTAATGCTTTCAAACGTTTCTAAACGCATTGAAATCTTTCTTTAATGAAGTAGTGCGGTAAAATTCCCTGCATATACTCTTTTGAGCCCGAAATTTGACATGTTTAACACTGAAAAAAAAGTTGTTCACACTTCGGTGAAATGACACACTGAATTTCAAGCTTTTTCTTCAATTCTGATAACACCATCTGTTGGAAAACAGCGAGAACTTATTCAACATCCTAATACATCATTGCGATTGTAATGCAGCGAGCTATTTTTATGACAGTGTACATTGATTCCCCCCAGCATCACGATCTTTCGGCAAATATTGTTGAATTGTACTTTTTACGCTTTCAGTCACTGATGAATGAGATGTTGGCGGAAACAGAAGAGAGGAAAGAAGAATTGACGAATACTATAGCTACATTGTTGAAGGAAGTACACATACTATCTAAGGAGTTAAAAAGTGAGCCTGAAGTCAGCCACTTCAACAATGTACCACTGATCGATATCCAATGCAGACTGAAGAACCAGGTGGATGAGCTAAAGCAAAAGAAGGAGCAGAGACTCAAGTATCTAAAAGAACTTCAGGACAAGGTGAATCGTTGTATTCTAAGATTGACCCAATATTGGCCTCAAGATTACTTACCGAAGAGTAGTAAATATTATAAATTTCTTACTACACGTGTTTTCTTACGGCAGGATATTACACATTGTTTTAACTCTTATTCGTGCTGTGTGAAAATGTCTTGCGCATTTTTAATTTTCTATAAAAACACGACTTCATTCTTGAAAGAATCTTCCTTTTTTTTTAGTACAGTCAAATCTAATTATAACGGTCTTCGGATTTGTAGGAACGTCACATTTGTAATGCTCTCGGTGTTCAACCTATTGTTAAAAACGATGGAGTGCCAAGTTACGATGAACTTGAGAGTTTCAAGTTCTACGTTGAGAAGCAAGACGCTGAGAAGGTGAGCAGTTCGAGCATTGAATACACTCAACGAAAACCTTGCGCGTAGCTTTTTTGTATTTTGTAACAATTGTACGAGTGGCCGAATGTTTTTTCCTTTTTTCTTTTCCATCGATTACAGATTCGATTAGAAAATACGTTTAAAGATATGCGACGTTCAATTGTGAGTATAATGGACGAATTGGCGTACGCTCCAGCCGACGAGTTCGAAACGTTAGTCTGCATGCATGAGGAGAAGTTCGTCTATACGGCAAATAACATGGTAAAATTACGCGAACTCCGCGACAATATGAAAGAACAATTGGACGTTGCAAAGGAGAAAGCGGCATTGAAGCGGGAAGAGCTTATTGGTCTCTGGAAATATCTCGAAGTACCTGAAGACTCTTGCCGAAGGTTTCTCGAGAAATATCCGGGATACAGTCGCAGTAATCTGTGCGCCGTAAGTGCATCATCTTTTTTTTTCTTCCACTGTAAACAATATTTCACTAGCTTCGATATCGCAATACCTAATATATGGTAAAGATTTTGGTTGACGGCCAGTTCTTATAATTACAGTAGGATTGTATTCTTACTTTTCTATAGTAAAATGTTCCAACGCGAAATGACAAACGATTTTGCCGGTAAAGTAATCTGTAAAAAGTTTCCGAAACTTTCCTCCAAAGCGACCAGGCAGGTGACTTGAAATGTTCACGGCCTAAGTTTCATTACTAAAAGGCGAAGCTAAACCTTCCCGAAATTCATCGCTTTGCTAAGCAAATTGACAGATTCACTTAATAGGGAAAACTGTATTGGAAATAGGTTGGATAATGATCTTTCGGTTGAGCTCATCGCAAATCGAAGAAAAGTAGCTCCTCGCCGTACTAAAAACACGAATTGCGACACTTCAACCATTGCATACTGAAAAAATTAACTCAGATAATAATTGCTGATAGTTTTGACAAAATGCATGTACTTACAAGGAACATCCCTCAGGGGAGGACACCCTTCGATTTTGTTAAAATTTGGATATGTTATAAAGCACCGTAATGTTAGCGATACGTTTTTTTTGATCGGCGGAAAAACGGTTTTAACGGGTGAAACCACCCCTCGAAAAAAGGCATCTCTAGGGGTAATATAGCAGTTTCACACACAAGGAGTCCACCGATTTCAATGAAACAAAAACGAAAATTCTTCTAATCCGAAGTAATGAAAAATTCACTATAATGACATTGCAAGAAAAAATTAAGGGGTGAACCACCCCTATATTCACCGCTTTAAACCGTTTTTCTGCCGATAAAAAGAAATACGTATCGTTTACTTTTCGGTGCTTTATAACATATCCGAATTCAACAAAATCGAAGCGTGTCACCTGAGGGATATTCCTTGTTAGTCATCTTAAGGTAGGCAGCGGCGTGAGGGCGCTAATAATCGACGTATTACTTCACCAAGAGACAACAGGGTCGTAAATTCTCACCGTGTATCATTTCGCGTTACATACGCCGGCATGAGAAAATTTCGGAAAGAAGAGGAAAAAATCACTCAACCGATTGAAATATTGTTTTCAATTAGTTGTGGCGTTTTAAGAGTTCGTTCTTCGCAGCTGGACGAGGAGATCAAGCTCTGCAAGCGAAAACGCAGTGAGAACATAGCCAAGTACGTGGAAAAAGTTCGCGAGGAGTTGAGAGAACTCTGGGACATGTGCAGGTTTGACGAGGAACAGCGAAAGAAGTTCAAACCGTATTACGTTGATATGTACGACGAAAATCTTCTTACACTTCATGATATTGAAGTCGAGCGACTTCGTCAATATTACAACAAAAACAGGTATGAAGTTTTTTTTCACCGATAAATTGTTTCAACGATCGTAAAAGTGCTGCGACATAAATTCAATCGATGATTCGACCATTCCACAATTGTAGGAAACTTTACGAACTCTTGAACGAGCGTGAAGAAATGTGGGAAAAGGGTAAAGAGCTTGATCAACGAGCAAACGATCCGGAGAGACTGCACAATCGCGGCGGTCAATTGTTAATCGAGGAAAAAGAGCGTAAACTGATCCAAAAGAAACTTCCAAAGCTTGAAGAACACATAAACAATTTGATTCAACGATACGAGGCGGAGACCGGAGTACCATTCACGATCAACGGAATGTCCTGCGATCAATTCTTTATGCGATCGGTCGAGGATTACGCCGAAATGAAGGAAACCTTGAAGAAGCAACGAGTGAGTAAAACAATATATATAAGAAATCCAAACATTTTTATCAACAAGAATTGGGCAACGAACGATAATGGATTTTTAAATTTTCCAGCAGGCCAAAACGAAAGACAAATCTCTGAGAAAAACGCCCGTTATGAGTACTTCGCGACGTACACCGGCAACAATGACGAGTCTGCTAAGACCTGGCTACACATCTGTCAAGAAAAGAGATGAAAAATCACCGTTGGGTAATTCGGCTAAACGGAATCGCATGGTCCATAGCGAAAAGGCTCGCCCAACAATTTGTACCGCGAAAATCCGAAGAAGCGGCCGAGTAAGACACTCTCATAAAATTAAGGTATTCCTTTCACGGAGGGCCGTATTTTGTGGGGGCACAACCAGGGTTCTTATGAATCAGCGGTAAATTACAGTGGCGCTTAATACAAATAATTCACAATCATTTAATGTACCCAAAGATAAACTGGAGTAAACCATGTCGCGCGAATTTAGTAGATTTAGACATTTTCGCATTTTCTCTGAAAAGGCGCAGCTACGAAAATTCTGCTGGTCACATTTTTCCATGTTTTATCGTTAATATTTTCTTTAAACATTCGCTGACCCCCTGTTTCTTGCGTTGTTGCGGAATCTTTCGAATTTTTTACACGCGTTGAGAAGTTTATATGAGGCATCTAGAGTTATGGTAAATCTTGAGATAAGTGACTTTTCCGAAAAAAGAGCCTAAAATTAATTTTTTGTTATTTTCTCAATTATTGGATTACAAATGATGATATTCAGTCGGGGAAAGCTGAAATTCACCACCACCACCTCCCCCCCCCAAATGAAAAGTTATGGATTTTGAAGTTCGCGGAAACATGTGATAAAATAGAGCATTTTTAAACATTTCGGCGCCTATATTGGGTTTGGCTGGGTTTTTGAAAAATTAGAAATTATTTTTAACGATTTTTTTCTCGTAAAAAACCGTTAAGAATTTCGTAATCATTTCAGCTTTCCCTGACTGAATATCATCATTTATAACACAATAAATGAGATAATAGCAACACAAAATATGTTAGACTCATTTTTCGGAAAAGTCACTTATCGAAAGAATTACCAGAGTTATTTAGTATATAAATTATTAGATAGAAATGTGGCTAGCGTGTCATCTCCATAAAGTGCCGTATAAACGAAATTAATTTTAGAGTCGTAATTATTCGTTAAAAGTTCGTGAACTTGGCTTCACATTTTTCCAGTATACTGGGATGTATTTTTTTTATTATAGACGAAACTCAGTTAATTGTTAAATATTCGGATTCGTGAAAGGAATACCTTAAATATACAATATCATGCGCAGACGTGTTGTGGGAGGCCTAGAAGTTATATGTTCCAAACACCATCAGCTGACATTTGGCTCGTGTATTTAGTTTGCGTGGACTTGATGTTTTTTTTTTCAATGCGAGCCCGATCGTTCCAACGTGCAATGCGTTTTTCAGGTTCCCAGAAGACTGATAAAAGCCATGAACACGTCCAATCGTGGATCGGAAAAACCAAACGCGATAACCGAGGCCCAAACCACAATTGGGAGCGTCGCACAATACGAACAATTTCAGGAACATCTTGAAGACAGAGAAGAATTGCGTAGTTCGCTCTTGCCCGAGCAAGTTTTAAAGAACGCTCGTGGCAGGTCTAAGATGCGGACACCTGTCAAAACACCAGTAAAACCGTTGCGAAAAAATATTTCTACATTGTCAACGCCCAACAAAACACCGAAATCGAGCCACGTTCGAGAAAAATCACGGAGTCCAAGATTAACGTCGACTCCACGTCTCGCTGCAGCGCCGAGCACTTTGCCTTTTTTCTTCTAGATTCCTTGCCCGTCCGCCCGCGAGGCTTCTGTAGAAATGTTGCATTATCGCTACTTCATTCGATAACTGCCGCGCTTCGTTAATCATCCGGGCGATAAAAGCGTAGAATATGTCACGAACATCTAACTTTGTTTACTCCGGAAGTATTAAAATGTGAAATTTATTCCGAGATTAGCCAAGTTATACCTGTTATAAAACTCCTCGGAAATATCTTTCCATAGTATTTCACAATGAAAAAAATCGCAATAAGCTGCGGTAATAAAAAAAATCACGCTCATCCTTTTAGAAATTACGGACCAGCGTGCCTTCGCATCTATATGCACAACTCTCGCAGCGCGGAAAATTGTGCTCGGTTGTTTAGAATTAATTTCGTTTTGATAATCGATGCTGGAAAACGACATTTTTTTACTCAACCAACGTGATTATATCAAAATAGACGAATTCGTCAAAAATTAAATACTTTGATATTAAATGTCCACGGCTAATATGATTAATTTGTACCACTTTTATTAATAATTTAACACTGCGACATATATACATGAAAATTAACTGAAGAATGACGCGGGAATAAGGGTCGATTTTTACGAGGATAAAAATAAGATTATTTTATTAAATCACATTGTTTTTATTTTATGTGCACTTTGTGAATAATAGCTATTGCGTGCCTTAAAATTGTGTATTGAACTGCGTTCGTAACTATCCGGTTTCCTACATTGCCGACTGTTGGTCTCAGTTTATCGACGCATTAGGTGCCGTGTTTCGCTACTTGGTGGTGCTAGTACATAGTATTCTGTAGAGATTCGGTCGGTAGCTCTCTACTCCTGTAGTTATCCGCTGCTTGTCCAGGTTCTGTAAGGTCGGTAAGATAGGAGGAGGCAGGAAAAGAATGTTTGCGTTTCGTCTCGGGTACAGTGACAGACTCATCAGTATGGCTGTGTCACTGTACCCTGCCCTAGACGCGCTGGGTGTTACGATCTAGGGGAAGGACGGTTTATATATAGGAACGCATGCCCCTGCGACCGCTTGTGAGAAACGCTGGAACGATGTAGCCGCGTAGCGGTGAGATGGTGGAACTAGCAGGATCGCCACAATTCTGTTGGCTTCCACGTAGGTGGGGTCACGGTTCACTCACAATACTAGATGAAATACAAGACCACGTGTAAGGTTAACAAAATAAGTATATTCTTCATTAAGACGGAATGACACCTCATCGCGATCGGTATGGTAGAACAATTATAGATTCCCAAAAATCTCTGAAACGGCTCTTCAGATCCCGTCGAAACTTTGCCAAACCACATTAAATAGATAGACGAACAGCTGTCTGCCCATGGAGCCTAGATACCAGGAGGTTCAGCGGCAATGCAAAGGCGCTGAAAAAAGCGTCCCCGAAAATGTCCCGAAGTGATGGCGCTGGGGTGCAGCGGCACCTACATATATAGTAATATATTGGTCAACGAGGTGATAGTGATCGGATGAGTTTCTAACCTCACGACAGACTGATCGTGACATCAAACGTCGAAATATCCGCCGATTCATAATTTCTTCATGGCGGTTCGGAAAAAAACGCAAAAGCGAGAAAATATCTCAAACTCAAACTCAAAATGACGGCGATACAGCCCATCTAGAAAACCGTGTTTTTTTACATATAGCTTCACGGGAGAACGGTTTTCTTGTAAAATATAAGACCTGAAACAAAAACCAAAAAAATGATAATTTATATATTATTAGCTATGAGACTACCTATAAATTTGCTTTCAAATTTTGCAAAAACAGCGCACTTTGTAGTGCGCTATTAATAATATCGATTTTAAGAAAATAAATCGATTTTTTGCCAAAAAGCAGTAAATTGTTTATAAAAAGAAGTTTACATTTAATCAAAAAACGGCTATGTACTCCCATAAAGAATATAATTGTGAAGCTGCTAGCAAAATTTCAAATCGATGCATGCAAAGGTGGTCGAGTAATCCGTCTTCCGAGATCGAAAAAAGTGGTTTCGAGAAAAACGCGTTTAAAGTTGTACGAGCAACTCAGCGCGCTCCAAGGCGCTGCGGGTAAATCGATAATTGAACCTTTAAATAAAAAAAATTGCTACATGACCAATTGCATATTTTTTTTATGACACCAAAGTATTTTTAGGAAACGTCTTTCCAAATTTTAGGAAACTTTCCAAATTTTTAGGAAAACGTCTTTCCAAAATCCTAGAGTGGTGTTATTCCTTTTAACACTAATAAGGGTTAGGTACATCATCTGTGATCTGTCTTAGATCGCACCCATGTTTAGCGTATATCTATATACATATGGGTGCCGGAGCACCCCAGCGCCATCATTTCTTGTTCTCGTTTTGGGGACGAGTTGAAAGGCCTCGCTGAACCTCCTGGTATCTAGGCTCCATGTGTCTGCCCCTCAAATTTTCTGAATTTGAGAAAAAAACTAGATTGGCTTATGATAAGCCAATCTACATTTTTTTTCTCCACATCTTCGGAAAGAGCCGAGCGCGCCGAAGTTTCCCGACCGCGCCTTCGGCAGCTACACCAATACATGGACGCTGAGCCCGTTCATGTGCGGCCAAGCCGAAACGAAGGCTTCGAGGGAAAAAGCAATCTGAGCACGACTCGCGCGTGACGTCACCCGACGGAACGCGCGAGGCTTTCAGATGATTTCAATGCTTATTTAGCTCTTGATTCTCTGCGTTACCAATGTATACAAAAAAAAAGCATCGCGCACCCTGATCGCTTATTTTTTTAGTTTATACGTTAATTTAAATATAGTAATTAATCCAAATTACAACTTATTTATCTTCTAAAAAATTGTTTACGTTTTACTCACACCCGTCCTTATGCCAAATAAATTATAATTCATAAATTATATGAATAATAATTATTCCGTAAGCGGAAATATATTTATATTCGTATTATTATATTAATTCTCATACTTTCATCAAGCGATAAAGCATTATCCCCAAATACAAGCCAATCATCCATCCGGCCGCGAATCGTAACTTACGAGAATGAATATAATAATACGACTATAAATATATTTCCGCTTGCTTTTATGAATTACACTTTATTTGGCATAGGAACGGGTGTGAGTAAAGCGCAAACAATTTTTTAGAAGATAAATAAGTTGTAATTTATATTTATTATTACATTTAAATTAACGTACAAACTAATTTAAATTAACGTTTAAATTACATTTAAATTTTAAAATTTAAATGTAATTTAAATTTAAATTTTAAATTTAAATTAAATTTAAATTTAAAAATTTAAATTACATTTAAATTAACGTACAAACTAATCAAATAAGCGGTCGGAGTGCGCGATAAATTTTTCGACACTAAAAGATAACTAATTAAAATAATAATGATAACTAATAAAAATAACTAATCTAACAAAAATTAATAGTGATAATAATTTAGAAAAAATCCTGCGCCCCTGTGGACCGAAGCCAGGAACGCTACCAACGGGACCATCCCATCGCTTGTAGAATATGCACTTTCTGGTACTGACGATTCGCGGCCGGATGGTTGATTGGCTTGTTTTTGGGGATAATGCTTTATCGCTTGATGAAAGTATGAGAATTAATATAATAATACGAATATAAATATATTTCCGCTTACTATTATTAATATCAATTTATTTGGCATGAGAACGGGTGTGAGTAAAGCGTAAACAATTTTTTAGAAGATAAATAAGTTGTAATTTGGATTAATTATTATATTTAAATTAACGTATAAACTAAAAAAATAAGCGATCAGGGTGTGCGATACATTCTTTTGTATACATTGATAACGCAGAGAATCAAGAGCTAAATGAGCATTGAAATCATCTAAAAGCCTCGCGCGTTCCGTCGGGTGACGTCACGCGCGAGTCGTGCTCAGATTGCTTTTTCCCTCGAAGCCTTCGTTTCGGCTTGGCCGCACATGAACGTGCTCAGCGTCCATGTATTGGGGTAGCTGCCGAAGGCGCGGTCGGGAAACTTCGGCGCGCTCGGCTCTTTCCGAAGATGTCCGAGCGTCGCTCGCTCACGGACACGCGCTACTATGATTGTGTGATGGGCGCGTAAGAGACTCGAGAGGGGGTAACTTTTGCGCGCGATCTCGCTGCACTGCTTGCTGGGATGCGTACTCGATCCTCTTCCATCCCTCTTACACGACATCGATACTCAGCTTACTTCTCGAGGTCTTAGAGATAGTGGCGCCATCGCTTTTTGACCACATTTTTGTAGCCACTTTGAAATGCACAGATCAGCCTCCTCCCACTCTAGCCTCCATGCGGGTATCCTTCAAACCCGGAAAAAGTACATTTTTTCACAATTCCCAAAGATCCCGAAACTGCCGAAAAATGGAGAAGCGCACTGAAACGAACAAAAGAGTCTATTAGAACCCGAAGAGCAGTGTGTGAAAAACATTTCGCAAAAGATGACATTCTTTGACAGGGAGAGTTGCTCGGTCCTAATGGTAAAGTGCTTGGAGTGGTAAGTTCACTTTGAAATTCAATCTTTCATGTCTTGCTGGAGGTAAAAATTATTTGTTTACTTTTTGTAGTTTTACGATGGCAATAAAAATGTATAATTGTCGAATTGCAGTCACAGTGCAAAATCCCTAGACTGCGAAAAGGTACAGTGCCTACGCAGTTTACTTGGAACGATTGGGTGGATCCGGTGGAACCGAATCAGGTGCAGTTAAAACCTCTAGTTGAAGGTAAAAAGGATACTGCATCTGACGATGCTGTCCACGTACTACCGTCTGACAATAATGACTGTAGAATATCTGTTACCGATACGATCGGTTTACAAGAATCAGATTTGCCATCCATTGCATCTACCTCACTTCTACAAATGGAACAACGACCTGTAAACACTCACGTGCTGAATTTCAAGGACATCTCCACAGCCGATCTGGACCTACAACCTGGATGGTTAAAACAAAGTACTGGCTGCGCCAAAACGTAGCTTATATTTTTTTACATCCACAAAACCGAGGAAATTGAGGGCAGTTTTGAAACTTTTATATTAAAAGATGTGACTGTAACGGAAGATCTATCGATTTAAGTCAGAGTTTTAGGCAAACACCTCGACCTCCGTCGATTCAATATAACCTGTCCCATCACTGATCTACAGGAACTGCAGAATTTTTTAGTTACAATTCATCGGCTGAATGTGTGTCATGGTTGTTGGGAACCACCAGTAAAGCCCGAAATTGAGCAAGTTAATTGCGAAAAACTAAAAAAAGATTCTTCGGCTACTTGGCGAAGCGTTGAATGTCTGCTGCTACTTTCAGATAAGCAAATTTGTGAACATTGCAGCAAGGCTAAAAACAATATCGACAAAAATCTTCGCCGTTATATACAGGAAAAGGTAAGAGAACGAAGAAAAAAAAAGTTGATTCAAGGGAACAGAGAAAACAATTGTTGAAAATGCAGTCGAAGTGTCGTTCAGCAATGAGAACCAAACGTCTTGTGAGGCAAAGAATTAGAATTCTTAAGCAAGAGGTTTTCGAGATGCGCCAGAAAATGGCAAAGTGCACGAGCAAAGACGTCAAACAATGTATCGAAAGCGGGAAAATCTCCCAGAATCAAATTCATGTGTTAAACCACATAATTGAAGCAGCGAAACGTAAAAATTCGAAAGGGCGTAATTATTCCGAAGAATGGATCCTGTTATGCATGCTGTTACACATGAGATCCCCAGCAGGATACGAGTTTTTGCGATGCAACGAAATTTTGCCTCTCCCATCTGTGAGAACGGTTCGAAGGTATGGTATTATTATTGATCATATTGTTTTGTATGACAATTTTTTTTTATTAGCACATGCACATTTTTTTGTAGTGCGTATTCTTTATAATTACCATATATGAGTTATTCGTAGCCAATGTCCCCTTGAGTAATTTAATTCGATTCGCGATTTTTTATATCTTTAAACCTGCTCTAAAAAACTTCTCGATAGTTCGATTAAAATGTTTTTAATATCCGAAACAAGCATGTTTCGGTGAGAGTTTGGAAATAACTTTTTTTTAAATAGAAATTACATATTAGACAAGACATTTTTTAAGCCCAGAAGTGAACTGAAATCTGTTTCATTTCCCATTTTAAGAATATCGTTTTAATAAGATCAAACAAATGTTTTCGACTGTGATATAATTTTTTTACCTTCCCCTTTTTGAAACAACAATGTTCAGGTAAAAGTTATATCGGCTGATCATCAAATTGGAAAAAATAAACTATACAGTCATTTTTAAGACAACTAAGTTTTCGAAACACGCGACACAAATTTATTGAAGAAAATTGATTGGAGAAAAAGATTTGAGAAAACATAGTATGATCTTTAGCAATACGAATATAAAAAATCATCGATTACATTGGAACGGGATTGAAGGTTTTTAAGTTTAACCAAAAATGTCTCAAATGTGTTTGACCATTTTGTTATATACAATTCAAGTTCTTTCCGTGTAATTATATGCAGTTACCGCACCAACATGGCAACGTTTTCATGTCAGATAATGAAAAAAAATTGTTGGGCATTTGAGAGTGCCTGTTACATCTCATTCATACAAGGCATTTTAACTATTTACAGATACTTATCGAACATAAAGTCCGTTGCGGTTTCGATTCGGATTTTTTTGAAGTTCTCAGAGTGGCTCTTGCAAATATAGAAGAATCGCAGCGACACGGAATTCTTCTGTTAGACGAAATTTCTACTCGGGAGAGTGTTAGCGTGAATACGAAACAACTCACGTATAAGGGGTTGATTGATTTCGGCGATGAAGGCCCTAAATCATCAAATTTTACAGAGAAAGCGAATCATGCGTTAGTTCTAATGTATCAGCCTTTGAATGCTGGTCATGCTCAAACCATTGCGATCTTCGCCTCACGAGGGCCTATCGCAGGTGAAGTCCTTGCACGGCTCATCATCAAAGCGATCATTTTATTAGGCAGGATTGGAGCAAAAATCCACGTCGTTGTGAGTGATGGAGCGAGCCCCAACCGAAAATTTTGGTCAGAAGTTGGCGTGTGCGGAGCGAAGGATTCGCTCCAAACTTATTTCGAACACCCTGTTTCACAAGGCAGGAAAATATTCGTCTTTTCCGATACACCACACCTCATGAAGACCATACGCAATCGTCTGCACAATAATGGAATTTTACAGGTTCGTATGTATTTTACTATTGTATATTAATTTGTACACAAACTTACTTATTCACTTTATAATCATAATACTTTTTCAGATGGACCCTTCAGAGTCGGCGGTAAAGTGGGACTATATCAAACTGCTTTATGAGAAGGATCGCGAGCATGCAGGGCCTGGCCAAGCTTTAGTTTGCCCGAAATTATCATCTAATCACGTGAATCTTAATAATTCACTGAAAATGCGAGTACGATTAGCTACTCAAGTAACCTTCTTCATTCTTGAAAAAAAGCAATGTCTTTCCTTAATAAAACACTCCATCACTCTATGGAAATCTAATATTGGGAAATTGACGCATATTGTACATACGCAGGTCTTTAGCAATTCGGTTGCAGGCGGCCTTCGATTCTTTGAAAAATACGTGCCAGAATTGAATGGGTGTGAGGCCACGGCATCGTTTTGTGAATGGATGAACGACATGTTCGATGCCTTTAACCGAAAGTATCCGACTGATGGGGTTCAAGTAGGCCACAAAGACTTCAAGGTATGCCTCAAACGTTTCCTATTTATACTACGCATATTTGTTTGTAGTACAGATATAACGGAAATGTGATTATATAATGAAATATAACAAAAAATGATTAGTTTTTAACTACTTCAGTATCCAAGTATATATTCAATATCCTTGCAGGAGTCCGCGATGATGAACATTATATACAAATTGACATCCATTTCGTTACAGGTAATTCAAGAATCGTTAAAAAAGTTGGATGCTTGGGAAGGCTATGTTCAAAATGGACAATTGTCAAAGGACCTGTTTTTAACAAAACAAACGGCGGAGGGTCTGCGCGTCACACTGCAGTCGATGTTATATCTCGTCGAATATCTAACACAACAGTGTGGTTTTCAGTATGTGTTAACGGGTCGAGTGAACCAGGATCCACTGGAGGTTTGTGGACGAAGCCCATTCAACGTTGAATTTTCTAACAATGACATTTTTAATTAATAGGCTGTATGTGGTTGGACGGAAATGTGGTAACTTAAGGGGCTATACCAGTGTGAACGCTGAAAATTTGGGTGATTTTCGGGAATTTTTTTTAAGAAAAGTACTCAATTATATGTTTAGGAAAATTAAGAATATATTTGGTTATATTTGACCTATATTTTTCATAGAAAAATATTGAGATCCAAGCGACTTAAGCGCTGCCTTCCGAGGCGCCAAAGAAAAGTTCCTCCACTGCTGACATGATTCCGGCCGATTGAGGAGCTGAAACCGAAAAAGGAAAAAATGTCGTTAAACTGGAAGGTATTTCCTGTACAATGACGTAGGATTTTCGAAAAATATCAAAATTTAACATAAATGGCGTAATTATGAAAAAAGTCTGTTTTCTTGCCTATAAAATGGTCGTTTTGTTCAATGCCAAATCGTCAATTTTCATCGAATCAAAAATATCCTACGTCATTGTAGTGTAAATATAGTGAAGAGTACTCAGTTCAAATGTCAAATCAATCGGATCATTGCGTCTTTGAGTTACAATGTCATCAAATTTGAAAAATCTTATTTCGAGAAAAACGCGTTTAAAGATTTAACTATCGATTGAATACCTACGTGCGGTTGCTCTTTAAAAGGCTGTAATTCGGGGAGTATTAGACAAACGCCCTTGAAATTTTTACAGGATATTTTTGAAATTATAAACCGTCGAAAAAGGCACAAAAAATCGATGTTTTGGTAGTGTCACACTGGTATAGCCCCTTAAATGTGCAATTAACGATGTCTATGAATTCTGTAATCCGAGCCGCGTACTTTTATCCAGGGTATCCCATTTTCGTTCTTTGCTTTTTTATACACTACTATGTATGTTTATGTTTTTGTATTGTCCACGACAGAAGTTTTTTGGCACCGTACGTCAAGCAGGTGGTTGTGACGATCACCCTTCGACGCCGACGTTTTTGAATATTTTCAAGATCCTTTCAGTGTATAGTGTTTTAAAACCCCCAAAAACCGGGAATTGTTCAATCACTCAGGGCAACCCGACAGAGCCTTTGGTGACACTCGGGGATCTGAAAATAATATACACTAATCCTGATGCTTCCATCCATCTAGCAAATTCCATTAAACAACGGCTGCAGAAAATGATCAAGCATGAAGAGTGGAATTTTCCACAAATCACAGAACACAATTACAGTATGCCTGAGGTAGCCAGCTGCGTTACTTATTGTTTGGCTGCGGATTTAATAAAGCGAATTTGCAGTCACGTTAAATGCCTGCAATGTAAAGAAGCTTTGTTAAATTCAAATAACAATTCTGTAGTCCTTTCCGAAGCCGTATTAAATAATTGGCAACAATGAGATGGGTTGGCGCATCCAAACGGCTAATTATACCGCTTTGTCATGTATTTGGAACAAAGATTCCAAGTCCATTGCCAATCTCCTTACATTTTTGAGGATATTCTACATGATATGTGTAATTACGATGGCTTAATATTCCCATGCAAAGATCACGCTCAGGAAATCCTTTATCAACTAATACAGTGTTACATTTCTAGAAGAATGCAGCAATACTGTACACGCATCAATGCAGAACGAAAAAAAGAAACTCAATTAAATTTTAAAAAAGCTGAATTCTGCAAAACATAAAAGTCCATCACGCATAAATGTACCATTGATTTTGTTCGTACAAAAATAAATTAATATTTTCACTTTTATATACGGATGTGTTTCTTGGTCTACGTATGTACCTTATTTTATGCCTAGTACCTATTTTCTCTTTAATTTAGAATATTCCTATTTATATATGGACTTAGAATATATCCATGTATATATATATATATATATATATATATATATATATAACGGTTGTCCTTATTTCGGGTGTTTTCGAAATTTCCGAATGACACAGCAGTAAAAGTTTTCACATTGATAAATTTCAAAATCCGCGCAACCTGGAACCTGTAGGTCAACTCAAAGTACTGCCGGGAAGGCAGTGAACTTTCCCATGTATTTGAAATGAGAATTTGGGCTCACTACATAATTTTTTTCCCCGCCTTATAGGTGCTTCGAAAAATCTGAAATTTGGCATACGTCTTCCCTATAATCATAAATATTTGTAAAAACAATTGAGCAATTGCCAGCAATAAAAGTTTCGAAATCCCAGCACGTCAAAGTTGTGTTTCGAAGTCGAAGATCACCATTTAACGAAAAAAATGGGTTAATAAATGACTAAACAATTCAATATACTTACGTGAGTTTTCAATAATCATATCAACCATATAACCGTAAAATTGAGTCTCGTATACGAAATTGAGATTTTGACGTACTCGATTTACGTGTAGAGACTTGAACGATTTATAAAGTCATAATTGTGCCGTTGAACGATTTTATTTTTAATATGATATGAACCAAATTGCCGATACACTAACATGTAGAATATTCTAAATTTGCCACATTATACATATTATCATATACAGAAATTTTCTAAGTTGATAATGCTGAACAATTCAATTATGATTCACATCCATCATACACGCGAATAATTGTTTCCATAAAGCTTCCATTATCTGCAATAGACTTTTATTCGTGTAAAACATTCGATAGACCGGTGCAACATACATATATATGCATGCCTGTCACATGACTACCAGCTCCACAGTGCGGCAAGGACATTTTGCGAGCAGTATTTTTCTACCAGTGTCAGGGGGCTGAGTCAGCGTAAACCACGGTCTTAAATACAGGTCTTGCAACGAGGCTAAATTTTCGTGGTCGGGGTAGGCATGCTTATCGGCTTCACTTTTCAATTCACTAGGCGCCGCTACGCGTCGCTACTAGCAAGGGGAAGTAGTTTCCCCCTACCTCTTGCCGGCGAGTCGGTCCAAGGTGTTTACGTATGTTTTTGTGGCGCGATTGTCAAAATAACCTTTATTTGCGACCATATACCAGAAGGTTCTACGCGATTAAACGTGATACATTTTTTATCGTGTTTTTACGCATAAGTGTGATTTTTTTGGCAGTGTTTGCGAAAACAATGCGAAATGGCTACGGGTTGCGCGGTTCGCAATTGTAAAACGGGGTACAAAAATTGTAAGCAGAAATGCTCCGTTTTTTCGCGTGCCCAGAAACGTCGAACGATACAAAAATTGGCTCGATGCTATTCCGGGACTGAAAGAGTTGACAGTACGTTTGCGAAAAACATTTCGAAGAACGATGTATTGTGAGACATTGGAGAAAAAAGGATGTAAATGGTCGTAATATGTGCTGGTATGAATTAATGTATTCAAAAAGTTTTTTTTCGATGAAAGTAGTCATCTTTTTTTTTAATCAACACTTTTTTTTTTATTGGTTTCGTATATTATGCAGTTTACACGACAGTACGGTGAATTAAGTTAGGGCAAACGGCGCATGCGTTGCGTTCAGGAGGGAAAAGGACAGAAGACCTATTTCTCTCTTCGTCGCACCGCTACTTCCCAGAATGGGTAGCTGGGTAGGGGGAAAGTCCCACCCCTCGCCAATCGTGCTCATTCGACAGGCGAACGGAGCGACGTTTTCCGTCCGATCGAGCTCGACATGTATGTGTGGCCGTACTGCGGATTTGAATATACATTAAATAAATGGGTGTACTTCCGAAAAGCGGAAACCGAACTTCGATCTGCAAATTAGCATACACTGTCCTTTCAATATTACAACTCGCCATAGTTTTCGACATATCGATTTTTGAAAGTAATTTTTTTCATCGCGCGCCTACCATATCTATAGCTGACGAGCTCAGCTACGGCTATACCTATATATCATAACCCGCCTTCCGCTCTGTGCGGATCTTCGTCGAGTTTGTTTGGAGGAACCCCTCTCCAACGTTTCCCCGACCGGCGCGCTTATGGTGTTAAACCTCGTATAGCGAATTCTCATTTTTACGGATACGTTGTAATGGTGCCTGCACTCGGGACTCTAACTTTCGCTTTATTATACGGATGATACGAATTGAAAATTATAAAATAACAAAAAAAAACAATCAGAGAAAACAACTTTTAAAAAAATCGAAAAAATGAAAGGAAAAATCACAAAAGGAAAGAAAAAAAAATCAAATGAGGTTTTTTTAAACGAAAAAAAATCGAATAAAAAAACCAAACACACTAAACGAAAGGTGAAGAAAAAAATGGAAGAGGTTCTCTGCGGCCACCGGAGTGTTCTACGCACCCCACGATTCCACACACCCATCAGAGATGCCCTGCGCCCACCCGAGTGTTCTATGCACCCCGCGATTCCACACACCCATCCGAGGTGCCCTGCAATACATTTTTCTAAATTTATCTATATATTTGGGTACCAATAAATTCTCCATCAAACGTGAAAACTAAAAACCAGCATAACACCAAAAACGACCAAAAACGGGAAGGGGGGGTACACCAGACGAAGATCCGCACAAAGCGGAGAGCGCGATAAGCCATAGCAATAGCTGAGCCTGTCAGCTATAGATATAGCAGGCGCGCGATAAAAAAAATAACTTTCAAAAATCGATATCTAGAAAACTGTGGCGTGTCGCCAAAAATCCTTTTAGGCGATATCATAAAACATTAAAAGGAAGGTGTATGCCAAATTTCAGGTCGAAATTCGGTTCCCGTTTTTCGGAAGTTTATCCCAAAAATCAACGACGAAACGCGTAGAAAAATAAAACGCCGAAACGACTGTGGAAGGTTCAAAAAGAAATCTGGAGCCCTTTCCGCGGTCGTTTCGGCGTTTTTTTTTCAACAGTAAACATTGTGGATAACCGTGTATAATAAATGTTTCTTTATCCTCAGTTAGCGTCGTGGCTGAGTTGGCAGCATGACGGATTAACGGTGCTTGCGGTCCGGGTTCGATCGCCGGTGAATCGATTTTTTAACAATTTTTTTTCTTCATTTTATATTTATAAAATTTCGAATTTCCTCTCGCTGTAGCTACTTTCGCCTGTCCAGGCATTATTTATTATATTTAATTCATATATGTTCAATAAAAAAAAAGACATTGCTACCGGGGATCGAACCCGCGACGTCTACACTCCGAGCCCGCACGCTGATATCTCAACCGCGAGGCTCTTGGACCGCAAACCTGCCTAACGTATAGACACTTATCCTATTTATGAGGTAGTTCTGTAGTTTTGGTCAAATCTTAGGAATTGGCTGAAATCTAAGCATGGTGTAGATATGACCTTCATGGACTGATGCCCAAAAATTCAATTCGATTCACCGTTTATTCACCGCTTGAGATATCAGCGTGCGGGCTCTGAGTGTAGACGTCGCGGGTTCGATCCCCGGTATGAATGTCTTTTTTTAATATTAAACATATATGAATTAAATATAATAAATAATGCCTGGACAGGCGAAAGTAGCTACAGCGAGAGGAAATTAGAAATTTTGTAAATATAAAATGAAGAAAAAAAAATTGATGAAAAATCGATTCACCGGTGATTGAACCCGGACCGCAAGCATCGTTAATCCGTCATGCTGCCAACTCAGCCACGAGGCTCATTGAGGATAAAGAAACATTTATTATACACGGTTATCCACAATGTTTACTGTTGAAAAGAAAACGCCGAAACGACCGCGGAAAGGGCTCAAGATTTCTTTTTGAACGTTCCACAGTCGTTTCGGCGTTTTATTTTTCAACGCGTTTCGTCGTAGATTTTTTGGATAAACTTCCGAAAAACGGGAACCAAATTTCGACCTGAAATTTGGCATACACCTTCCTTTTTATGTTATAAGATATCCCCTAAAGGATTTTTGGCAACACGCCATAGTTTTCGAGATATCGATTTTTGAAAGTTATTTATTTCATCGCGCGCCTGCTATATCTATAGCTGACGTGCTCAGCTGTCGCTATGCCTTATCGCGCTCTCCGCTTTGTCCGGATCTTCGTCTGGTGTACCCCCCCCCCCCAGCCGCCGCGAAATCCGGCCGCATTGTCGTTTTTGGTGTTATGCTGGTTTTTGGTTTTAACGTTTGATGAAGAATTTATTGGTACCCAAATATTTAGATGAATTTAGAAAAATGTATTGGTACCCAAACTCGGATATGTGGAATCGCGGGGTGCATAGAACACTCGGGTGGGCGCCGGGCACCTCGGATGGGTGTGTGGAATCGTCGGGTGCGTAGAACCCTGCGGTGGCCGCAGAGCACCTCTTCCATTTTTTTTCACCTTTCGTTTATTGTTTTTGGTTTTTTTACTCGACTTTGTTTCGTTTAAAAAAACTTATTTGATTATTTTTCCTTTCATTTTTTCGATTTTTTTAAAGTTGTTTTTTCTGAATGTTTTTTTTGTTATTTTATAATTTTCAATTCGTATCATCCGTATAATAAAGCGAAAGTTAGAGTCCCGAGCGCAGGCACCATTACAACGTATCCGTAAAAGCGAGAATTTGCTATAAGAGGTTTAACACTATATAACCGCGCCGGTCGTGGAAACATTGTAGAGGGGGTTTCTCCAAACAAACTCGACGAAAATCCGGACAAAGCGGAAGGCGCGATAAGATATATAGGTATAGCCGTAGCTGAGCTCTTCAGCTATAGATATGGTAGGCGCGCGAAGAAAAAAATTACTGTCAAAAACTGATATCTCGAAAACTATGGCGAGTCGCCAAAAATCCCTTTAGGAGATATCTTGTAATACTGAAAGGACGGTGTATGCTAATTTTCAGGTCGAAGTTCGGTTTCCGCTTTTCGGAAGTACACCCATTCATTTAATGTATATTCCAATCCGGAGTACGGCTACACATACATGTCGAGCTCGATCGGACGGAAAACGTCGCTCCGTTCGCCTGTCGAGCAGTGATTCCAACTTCTACAGAATGTCCCCCCTAGGACCAACTTCAAATCCCCCTAGATGTCGATGAACAACCCCTAAAGTTTTCCTTGTACACCCTGTTTGAGAGGTAATTTCAAATATAAAATAAAAATATACTCAAGTAGTATAAAATAGCTGTTGTATTTATTTGGGTGCATTTCACACATTTACACACGTTAATTTTTGCGCTAATAATAATAATGATAGTAACAATGAAATAAAACGATTGTTATTTTTTATTTCTTAACTTTTCTATTCTTAACTTAGCTTTTCTTTGTATACATTTTTTTGCTTCTTCATCATTTTATTTTCATACATTATTTTTTTCTTTTGATACTTTTCTTTTGTTAACTTTTCTAAACTTTTCTTTTAAAGTTAAACGGGAAAAAATTGAAATTAAAAACAAATTGCTTCAACGTCTCGTTTTTCATCCCCTAGACATAATGTTGACTTATCACTTTAAATATCATCAGGATATGTATTTAATATTTCGTTGAAGACGGAATTCTCTTGATCAGCAAGTTGTTGGTCGTAATTCGAAATTCGAAATAAAATTTAAAATAAAATACGCAATTAGACAACAAACTAACGGACACAACCTCAACGTGACAGCGTGAAAACGTCGAACAGTAAAAGCGGTAAAAGTGAAAACGGAATTCGTTGGTCTTGTGGCGGTTCCGTCGCGTACATCGACATTACCGACCGAACGGGGTTCAGCCCATAGAAACAGCCAGCAGAGCCAGCGGAGGAAACAAAAACTAACGCACCGACGCTGCGACGAGTAGAGGCCAGTTCCGCATCGAGGCAGAATAAAAAAAGATAGAGTTCTGGTCTGGGTGTTCGAGACGCTTACGTTTTTTCTGGGATCGAACAAAGAGTACCCCAGGAGAAAAAGATTGTTAATCGACAATAAAAGGACTTCCGTACCATAATTAGCGTACGTTTATTTTAGAGGACTAAGAACCCTAAAGTACTGACCAGCAAGTTGTTGTTCGTCGTAGTGCGAAATTCCGCCATCAGCGCCACTTGTGTTGCTCGTACAAGACATGAAGTATGGCATTGATGTAAAACATTTTGAAAGGCAATCCATTATAATTAAGCAAAAAGAAAAGTGATCCTTAAATTTAACGTTTAGGTTATAAGAAATATTTATTGCGAATGAAAGATTCTTCGCAGGAATATGTATTTCGAATATATAAAATATATTATCGCACACATAATTTCGACGATCGAACGAATTGACCTATTTCAATTTCCGATCGAATTAATTGAAGATACATTGTTTTCTTTTTTCTCACTTTTTTTTTCAAAGATATAGACTTTAATTTCACGCCCGCAAAAAAGTTTCTTAAATAATGTACCCGCTCAAAAATCCCCCTAAATAAATTTACCCCCTAAAAAACCCCCTTCACATTTTGGTTCCCCCTAAATTTGGGGGCAAAACCCCCAAGTTGGCATAATTGATTCCCGACTGCCGATTCCTCACCTCACATCCCGAGGCTTGGCGTTCCGCACCCCTCTCGCCCCGCCGGGGCTAGGCTTGCCCTAGCGCGACAATGTCGTTGTCTCTCTCTCCTTTATAGAGGAATTCTTAGAATTCGCCGTCTCTTATCGCGACGATGCCGAATTTCGAACTTCAGCAACCGTGCGATTGACGCGTATGGCCTTCGAGGTCGGCCGAGACCCGGCACCACCCCGCCGATACCCGCGTGCGGATTTCCCCTCGCAGTGTTTTAAGCCGGCACCGCGAACGCCTTCCTCCAGGACCCGGTGAGCGACGACGAACGCGGGGGAGGCCTCTCTCGCAAGGGCAGGACAGTAGTAGAACTAGGGGGGTTCTGGACAAAGTGGGGGCGAGGGGGGTGCGGGGACGGGGGAGCCCGGGACGGGGGGTAAGGGGAGGGGTTTGATCATGTGGTGGGGGAAGTGTGTGGCGCGGAGTATGCGGCGAGGGGGAGGGGGTGAGGAGCCTATAGCAAGGGGAGGGAGGTGTCTGGCTGTCGCGCGAAGGTCTAGGGCCCGTTTGGGGAATTGGGGGAGGGGGATTTGCGGCTCGCGGAGAGAGGTTGGCGAGTGACGTCACGCGAGGGAAGAGGATGCCCAAAACCATGGGTCAATGCCCAAAAGCACGAGAGGATAACAGTTGTAGGTACGGGCCAAGGGGGCACCGGCAGCCAGGGGACGTTGTAGATGATGCGACAACTTTCTAAGGTGGTGTTATTGATACAGGTGAATCGTTTCCAGACAATGGAGGAAAATTTGTCTCAAACATGTGGATATGCATGTGAAAGCCAGCGTCTATGATACACTCTCGGCAACTTAATGCAATTTTACTGCTAGATGTCAAATGGGACTTTACCGATAAACTTTTTATGCAGTTATAGTAATGGAGGCCCTTATAAAATTACATTGCATTCGGTCTTGTATTCATTCCGAAAGATAACGTCGAGATGTTTGCATGTGCGAGTATGTATGCACTGCACCCAGCCAAGAACCCGTGGGACTTGACGAAGAATGAGCTCGAACACGTTCCAAAGACCTTGCTCATAAAATATTGGAGTCGACACATTGGTATGCTGTGGGATCGTTTGCCGGAACATCATCGAAACGACAGTGAAATATTATCATATCTTCCATGCATGAAGCATTACAATACACCTGAGATGTTGGATCATATTGATGACCCCCCACCACCGCAACGGAATTGTGAAAAGTGTTGTGAGGGAGACAATACTATTCGTGAGAAAAAATAAACGTTCCTCGAAACATTTGAAGTTGTTTCGTCGATGAAAAAAATGGATTTCTCATTGTCAGCAAAACGGCGGAATTCTTCCCAGCCAAGAAGCTGTCTCAAGGTTCCATCGTGTTATCCAATCTCCGACATGAGGGCTGCCCATAGCAAATTAGCAAAGCGTTACGTAGTGGACATCATGGACGAGTTCGCCGTCTTCTTACCAGCACGGCTCATGAAGGCCTTCAGTCACGGTCCAAAGATGTTCGAGAATATATTGGAAATGGCTCGCAATGACGAACTATACATGAACTATTATGGCGGACAATACAGCAGCATCGCGTTCAATAAACAGTGAGCACACCATTCCGCTGGTGGGAAATGATGAGTTCAATGGGATCATCGGTCGCTAATATCGTTGAGTTTTCAACATGCTCACAACAATGTATAAAGGATAGCTTTCATTGAATATAAAAATGTTCCACGTTGCTGTTGGATGTAAGAATAAATACAATCGAAAAAGATATATATCAAAATGTTTTTTTATTTAAAAATGTTTTTTAAATCCTCCGCTTTCGCAGCGCTTCATATACACTCAGCCAGATTTTCAGTGATTTTACATTCGCATTGGCGCAATTGTATTTCATATTGAAGAAATGATGGGGACATTCAAAGTCGGAGATGTTTGACAATTTCTGCAGCGAGGGACAGTCCAGGGTCTTCAAGTCAACAATTTTGGTTGCAGGATCCGTGAATCTTGAAATCCATGAGCATTTTTCGAATCCCTTCACGTAGATGGTAGGAGCTCCTTGCAAGATGGTTCGAATTATCGTTCTAGCTGCCTCGTATGGTATATCACCGTGATCCCATCGTAATCCATGAAAATTGCGTTCCAACCATTTATTTGTCTTTTTGTATTTGTCTGGTAACGAGTCCCATGCAGATGGTGCGTTGAAGAAAAACGTCAGCGGTTCAGCCTTCTTGTCGTGGAGTCTGACGATGGAAATCTCCTTCAAGACAAAATCGTTGATGGGTCTCTTGAACCCCTGCACATCGACGACGAGCTCCATATTGACTGAAGAGTCCGCAGACAGTTGACAATATTTATACCAATTTTTTAACCGCACCACTAATCGGATTGTATTCGACAATACGATCATGGAGGATTAAACAGAATGCAGCAGTTTTCGGCGGAATATTCGTTTTCAATTCAAATTCGAGACGCACATCCACGGGGCCGGCCTTAAGAGAATCATTTTGCTTTGAGCAGTCAATGATGGCGAGGGGGGCTTTTTCTAAGAATTCCGTCTTATTTAGCCATGGTTCAGCTTCTTTGTTGTGATAGGTGAATTGAAAGTTTGTATACATCTCGTAGAGTAAAGCATACTGATTTTGATTGATATTTAGGTTTAGATTTCCATATGGATAGCATTGGGAGTTTAGGTATAGCTTGACATCGCTGATGTTGCAATGATCAAAGTGGCTCGCATTCCTCTCTTTCATATTTTTTCGCCCCGTCTGCAGCGCGAGAATGACATATCGTGGTTTCTCCAACTGATTGGAAGTCTTGACAGACCACACATGCTTAGAGGTGACGGGGAGTAGTGGATATTCATACAATTCCCACGTTCGAAAACTCATGGAAATTGGCGCATCTTTGGCGAGAAATTTCAATAGCTGAATTTTTCGTTGATCTGAGACTGTTACATACGGTACAAGCCATTCGATTTTATGCAATATGAGTTTGTAGTCTTCGGGAGCTGTTTGCATGATGGCATTATCATCAGTCTTCGATCTCGTAAGAATTAGCTCATGCTTGGCATTTACCACAATTTTCCGATAATCTTCGGCAAATCCAAGCAGCATGCTCAGTGGTATACACACATCAAAATTTCCCGATACATCAACAATCTGCTTCGTCTCTTCAACATCGAGCCATCCCGTGTTCTCGAGCATAGAGCTCTTAGCTGGACTAAGAGACGAATATCCTTTAATTACACTCGTAATACCGACATTCTTATTACGATCGATTTCTATGGCATTCAACTCATATCGCACTTCTTCAAACAAATGGCAGATGGCATTGTTGACGAGACTTGTGGCAGAGGTTGGCATCCCATCACGCTTAGATAATTTTCCACAGATGTGCAAGGAACTTTTGCTTGGCAGGATGGATAGATCTTGATTTTGAATGGCAATACGTATTTCATCGCTGTTATTAAAGGTCGAAGATGCATATGGTTGATGAGAGTGAATTTCACAATGTATTATGGATTCGTCGAAGACTACGGGCTCCTGAATGTTTACGATTTCTTCTTCCATTGCACGCAGCAGATGCACAAAGCATAAAATAGATAATGTTTTACACGCTGTCCCCACGCACTTTCAGACCCAAATTCTTCAAGAGTAGCACGTTTTGAGGTGTGAGCACTTTGGGTGCAGGCCGACGACTGATTGTTTTTACCCATGGTTGTTTAGTGTTATTAGTGACTCTATTAAAGACTATACCCATTATGATTTTATATGCAGCCGTATTGTGAGTACTTCACCGCGGAAATTCACCAAGTCACCGTCCTGATCCACTATTCGAAGTTGTATTGTGTCTATCGTTCGGCTTGTGATTGGTAGATAAATAACATGTGATGGAACCTCAATGATTTTATATCCTGGAGGGACCGATGGGAAAAATTCATGAATGGTGTGCACTTTTTGTCCGTTAATATAGGCACCAGCGGTTATATTGCACTCAACCCGTAGGGCGTTCACTTTGAGAATGGCTACTGGAAGATCAGATTCGTGTCTTTTATTCGCTTCCAATTTACGTGCTGTGAAGCCCAGTAGATGTCCGATCGAATCTTCAGGCTCAAAATTTACACCATGATCACACTCGATTTCACTGCGCAAAGTATTATTATTAGGTTTGATGTTGATTTTGATGTTTTTTCGTGACAGCTCGGCTTGCGCAAATGTATCAATATCCTCTATTTCATAGCTACCCGTAGGTATTGTCAACACCTCATCGCCCACGTAAAGTTTGTTGTGGTTAATGTCTATATTGGGAATAGAGTTGAATGTTAGTAGTTCCACGAGACCGAGAGTATAATTTTTGTTTGGTGAGAGTTCTATAGGGGGAAAGTATTGCGCCTCGAGTATGGATGACGATCCAGATATGGTCAATGTTAAACTATCTTCCATGACGCTGGTACTTTGACAACTAAACTCTCAGCCTTATACTCCACGTATATATAGCATGTATTTGTCTTTGTATCGTAATTGTTGACAAAGAAACTTGAGACATAGATGTCCGCATTCAATTATATTCTTGATATCTCTTATAATTATAGTTCACGCTACCTACACCAAAATATCTCATGAGTTCAGATGGTGGTGGAAGATCGCCGAAACTATCAAAGTACATGACTTTCCATCCAGTCTTTTTGTAGGCAACCCAGTGTGTGCCAGGGCCAACATTTTCATCCAAGTTCACAATCGCTGATTCATATTTGAGTGGCCCGCTCATTGGTAATGTATCCCGCATGTACACGCCACGGAAATGTGGAACCTTCACGACTCTTGCATATTTGAGTAGGTCGATGTCGGTCAACGGTCGGTGTGGTAGCGTTACTTGACGTTTTTTGGCTTGATATGAAGACCCAATCCTTGCTTATACGGTTTCAGATGTAACCCTCTACCTAAAGCAATCGCTTCCATTGTTCGATTATGTCGTTTACTTTCATTCAATTCACGTTTAGCCGCTTGAGCAGCATTTACAGCTTTGGCTATACCAGCCGCACCACCCGACAAAGCCCCAGCAGCGCTGAGACCCGCAAATATAGGTATCAGAAACGGCAATAAACCACCAATTTTATGAGGTATAGGTAGAACCCGCGGTGCGCGCACTTTACCACCTTCAGTCTTTACCGCTACACGAGCACCCTTTAGAGCCGATTTAATAACCGTATGCGGATCATTACTTTGAATCATCGTTTTCTTCGCAGCACGAATAATTTTTTTCAAACAAACGCCGCCCTTACGTGCTCCCTTCATCCCCATGCCAAATTTTCTCTTTGTCTGCATAATATTTGACACACTCCAAGCACTTGCTTTCTCGCCGATGCTAGCGTCTTTAGCGGTAACGCGGTGCCAAGCTTGTTCGGCCAACACTTTATCTGCTGAATGTCTCGCTTCAAGGTTATCTGGATTTTTTGAATATGCAATGTCGTGTTGTTTGCAAGCCGTGTCTAACGGATTAATTCCCTGATCACCACGAGCAAGGCGCTTAGCCAGCTTTGTACCCGGCCCACAATACTGGTACCCAGGCAAATGTAGTTCAACAGGGAGTTTGTTGATTAGTTGGTTGACAAAACCTTTACCGCTCTTGCCATGAACGATCATGACTAAGGACAATACTCGACTGATGGACAATCCCTATAAAATGCCTTTTTATATTGATTTTCCATTAGTCGTGTGTGAGATGGCGTCCAAGAAACAATCTTTCGGAGGCGAGCTTCCCGTAATAAATTTTGATAAATTTGTCGACGATGGAAGAATGAAGAGGCAAAAACGTCATGGAAATATATTGCCGGATAGCATACGCGCCGTTTTTTGTGGTCCATCGAATTGTGGGAAAACGAATGCACTGCTCACTCTCATAATACACCCAAATGGTTTGAGATTTGAGAATATTTATCTGTATTCCAAGTCTCTGAAACAGCCAAAATATAAGTTGCTCGAACGATTACTCGAACCTGTGAGTGGCGTTGAGTATTATCCATTCAATGAGCATGAGCAAGTTATAGCACCAAGTGACGCACAACCCAACTCTATATTCATTTTTGATGATATAGCGTGTGAAAAACAGGATAATGTGAGAGCCTTCTTTTCCATGGGAAGACATGAGATTGTTGACAGTTTCTATCTTGGTCAGACATACACTCGTATCCCCAAACATCTCGTGAGAGATAATGCGAATTTTGTGGTGCTTTTCAAGCAGGATGATACGAATCTCAAGCACGTGTACAATGATCATGTTAATACGGATATGTCTTATACATGCTTTAAAAACATGTGCACGAAATGTTGGAATTCCGACAAGTATGCATTCATCACAATCGATAAGGATTCCAATATTAACGAGGGTCGATATAGGCAAGGTTTTGATTATTTCCTGACGCTTGATAAATGACCCGTCATTGATTGCGAAAAGACAGTATCATGTACACACCGATAGCGACAACATGAAGAGCGAACAGCTGTTGAGGGAAAAAGATGTATTGCGTGAAATCTCCAAGGCGAGCGATGCAATCAGACGAAAGCATCGAATACTCAAGATCGGAAGAGACATCGATGAGCAGAGAATGCAAAAGGTCTTTAAACCTATAGTGAGACCATTGGAACAATTAGTGTCAAACAAAAACAACGAGGTGGTAAAGATGGAAGTTAAAGATGAAAAAGTAATGGATAATGATGTGGAATATTTGATGAATAGTGTCGAGCCCCAATTCAAGAACGAAACACAAGATTCTTTCAAGAGTGAAACACAAGACTCTTTTAAGCTGGTATATGACGATGATGATGACTCACCAACCCAAAATGTTGATGATTTAATCAGTGAATATCTTCTGTTATTGCGTACAAATAGAAAGACAAGCTTGGATGTCTCATATGGTGTACGGAACCTCGCGAACAACAAATTAATGATTGGTGATTCTCCTATATTCTTCGATTCTCAAAATATTCGTGTGCGAGATTCAACTTATCCGAAAACTGTTGGATTAGCAGAGCTATTGTTTCAAAAGTTCCCAACGTCGAAGCTCTGACACCGGATGACTTGAAAAACTATGAAAAAATCATTATCTCCACGAATGCCCACAAAAAATATTACAAGCCTGGTGAGGCTATACGACATAGTGTTGGTCACAAATTCGATACTTATATCGCAAATATAGTTGATCATCACAAGCACATGGGAAAGGGTATGCCAAAGTATAAGGTGGCGAGAAAAAATACCCAATTGGATTACATTTATTGGGATAGTCCCAATGAGCTAGTGGATCGTCTTCGCTTACTTCTAGCATCACAAGCAGCGGGAAATTCGTCACATTCAAATGAAATTGTATCGATTGTTGAGGAATTGCGTGAAGCAAAAATTATTTATTAACCCAACATTTGAAATTTCACGCATTATCAACATGAGTGTCGATGTGTTCGGACGCCAACTCAAAAAGAATATCGTCCTCAATAAGCAAGGTCCTCCAGGCAGACCGGGGATTGGGTTTAGAACTACCGCAGATGGTCATTATGACTTGGGGCAAAAACGATTGTGTAATATCGCCAATCCGGAAGAACAAGACGATGCTATCAATCTAAGTGCTTTACATAAAAGATCTCGAACAATCATTAAGAACATACGTAAAGAAATAAATGAGAGTAACCTGTTGTTGGTCAATGGATTAGAAGCTACGATGAGAGATATTGCGAGGACGCTCGATGCAGATCTCAAAACTCTACAAGACTTGGTGATTCGCAATTCACACATCATTGCTGAACTGGATGCACGACTAAAAAGACTGGAAAATGAATGAGAAAAAGAACGCTCTCGTGCGGGAGCTGCACAAACCTGCTCGCCGAAACTATCCGCGTCGGCATGTGGACATCCGTGGTTTGGATGAGACCTGGCAAGCTGATCTCGTCGATATGTCGTCGTACGCACATCATAACTCCAAACATAAATTTCTCCTAACCGTCATCGATACTTTCTCAAAATTCGCCTGGGCCGTACCGATGCGGAGTAAGAATGGTAAAGATGCAGCAACCGCACTGAAGTCGATACTCGTAAAGGGACGCATACCGCAGAAATTACACGTGGATCAAGGAAAAGAGTTTTATAATCGTGACTTTAAAACCCTAATGAAAAAGTACAATATCCACATGTATTCAACATATAGCAATTTAAAAGCTTCCATTTGCGAGCGTTTTAATCGTACATTAAAAAATAAGATGTGGGTACAATTTAGTATTCGTGGTAATTATATGTGGATCGATATAATTGATAAATTAGTAGCCGAGTATAATGATTCCGTGCACCGCACGATTAAGATGAAACCGAGAAATGTCAACGCTGAAAATGAGAAACAGCTACTACAACATGTTTATCATAAGACTCCATTGAAAAAGTCATCGACATCAAAATTCAAAATTGGCGATAAAGTAAGAATCAGTAAATTCAAGAGTGTTTTCGAAAAGGGTTACACACCGAACTGGACAACGGAAATATTTACCATATATAGAGTGAAAAACACGAAACCTGTAACATTTCATCTCAAGGACTATGACGATGAACCCATTGCAGGTGGTTTCTACGATCAGGAGCTACTGAAAGTTCAACATCCTGATATTTATCTCATTGAAAAAGTATTGAAGAAGCGTGGTAATCGAATGTTTGTAAAATGGTTGGGCTTCGATAGTACCCACAATAGTTGGGTAAGCAAATCTGATTTGTAGCAAACAATAAAGAATGTTTTATATTTGATGATTCTCCTCTCTCTCTACTCATTTCAGATGATGAGGCCTTTGTCTTCCAAAGGGTTGACCATTCTCTTCAGCGTAGCATGTCTTTTCCCACTCAGCAAGCTTTCTCCTGCTGGCTCTTTCAAACATGTCTTTCTCACAAACGTGTGTCGGGAAAGTGTAGTGAAAAATGTGACATAGCAAATTATAATGGTGTTTTTCTTTATTTTTCAGTTGAAAAATTGATAAACCAATTTATTATTTACAACACAATTATTTATAGAGTCGATTATTCATAAAACATTACAAAATACATGCTACGACTGTATCCTAAAATGCCCCCACGGTAACGTTTTCGTGGTTCCGGGTATGATATACCGTTTGTCATCGTGCGGGCTTAGAGCAATTTTTGTCTCGTTCATGGTGTACACTTCATGTAACTTCGATCTAATGCACGATTGTTGGCGAGTCATTTCGATCTGTTCGTTTAAGCATTTCGTGTAATCCTCGAACGAGATCGTTCTTGCAACGATGTTACTCTTAACACCTTTTACTTTCTTTGTATCGTCTTTGCCATTGACTCGCACCGCATACATTTTTGCTCTAAGCCCGACGAATTCCGTCATTATCCGACCATTATTTTCGTCTTTCATTAGTCCAGGGACTTTTTTGTTGACAAGCGGTATACCATACCCATTATCCGCGGGATAGTCGCTAGTATCGAAACGATGAATGTTGCGCTTTATATCATCATACACATCCTCACACTCAATGTTGTATATGAGGCTGTCCGTATCGGTGTACAACACCGTACATTTGTCTTTATACAGCGGTACCATATACTCATGATGAAAGTCATATAAACATGTCTTCGATATGTCGAGTATGCACATACCCACATATATCGGCTTATTGAATTTCACCTCCAGTTTGCGTAATTCGACAGCAATAAGGTTTTCTGAAAAAACGCTCCGGCTATGAAAATTTGGTTTCGCAATCATTGCCTCTGCACCGTACCTGCCCTCCCATCGTGTCAAAAGCTTAACGTCTACATGATTGCGCACATTTTCCATAGTTTTCCCAAACACTGCATTATTCATCAATTTATAAAGATTTTTTTCGAATTCATTCTTTGCTTGGGTTCGAAACTGCGTATTAAGCTCAATATATGTTCGTAGCCAGGGTGATTGCGAAAATTGAAGTATCCTGTGAATTTTGTTGATTTTGAGACCATGGCGTACACTCTGCTGCAGATTGCCATAATGAATAACATACCGTTCCTTGTTGTGCACGGTTGCAAGCAGTTTTTCGTGTTGCTTACCCGGTGGTTTACCATGTGTTGAACAAAACGGCAAATCCGTGTGGGCATCGTGTAGACATTCCGGGTACTCTAAGTCAACCTCAAGAATGTAGCCTTTGGGTGAATCTGGCAAGATCGATGATAAATCGAATGTTGATAAGTCATCAATCCATTGGAAATCAGCATAGGGCAATGGTTGACACATTGCCCATCCATACAAATTATTTACATCGAAATACATCAAGTATGATGGAGACTTCGATGGATCGTACGATTCCATGTATTTGTTATTGGCACGCGCGTACCTATTTGAGCATTGACTGAGACCACCTCGTATGCCTCGTTCAACAAATAGTACCATGTCAACGTCGGTAAGCAATTCGAAGTTAATTTTTGTTTGCTTCAACATTGCATCCCAGGTGTGTCCGGGGAGAGTGTAGTAATACGCGGGGTCGAGCCTATAACTTTCGATGCAGGTATTACGAAATTTCTCAAAAACGTCGGCCAGTAACAAAACATCGGTCTTCAGGTATAAGTCGCTATATTCACCTAACGTTTGAATAGAAAATCGATCCCATACATCCACAGCATGACCGTATTCGTTCTCACTTACAGTCTCACCGGTCAAATTGCTGTAGAATGCATCTCGTGGTGGTAGGTGGCAGTCATCCAATCTATTTACGCTATCAATATATTCATAAGGAAAGACACCCTTCCGAGTTAATAGCATAAAATTATCTGCCGGTATGTCATGAAATTGTGACCGCAAAATTTTGAGTTTGTCCGTTGTCAAAAATGATGCCAGTTTATCCAAACTTGCATTGAGGAATTTGTATGAATCGATGAAACGTAATTGAATCTGATGTGACTTGTCTGCCGTTTGAACTGTTTTTGTGAAAGAAATATATTTCTCCTTCGTTATGGGAAGCACGTCGGTTTTTCCTTCGAACGCTGTGGCTACCTCCTTGATGATGAAATGTGCGTCATAACCAGACAAATTATGAAAAACTATAGGAATGAAAAACGACTGCTTATAATTCAAATTGCAATTAGAGTGAGCGGGGCCTCTATAACGTCCAGTCAGATGACAGTGATCGTGAACACGTATGTCGTCTTCGACAAATGGTTTCTCGCATATATGACACTGAGTGACGCTTCGATATTCTGCCCATTCATCTGGTGTTAGAGGTATCATGGGAACATTATCCGATAAAATATCGTTGATGCGCAGAGCTAAATTTTTAAGGTTCTCAACGAACCATGAAACGCAGTCAGCACTGCGACGTGAGTGGTATCCTGATAATGAATTGTCATACGAACAATGTACATAGTACGCAATGCTAAACACTTCATGATGCTGGTATATTTTTTTGTCGGCAACCTTTGCCAGAACGCACTCGAGATCGGCGTAAATCACGAATGGAAGTCGCTCTTTTCGTTGAAAGTTTTTGAATGTCAGCCATTTGTCCATTGCATCTGGTAATCGAATGGCGCAATCATTCAATTTTCCACAATCCACCTCATGTGTTCGTAATTTGTTCTCCGTGTAAAAGTAGTGCAAACACCTGTAACAAAACGGCGAAATCACTTTTATATTATCAAGTACATAATTACTCATAGGTATATTTTCGAGTGGGGTTTTTACTCACCGATCGCAGATGTGTTTTTTCACTTTTTTTTTGTTCAGCTGCCCGCTCACAAGCCTGGATAAATTTCTTATCCAGACAAAGTGTCCCACGTTGTGGTCCGAGGAATCCTCCACGTACAGCAAATTGATGTGTTTATCCAGCTTTTGGCTGCATACTCGAATCGGGACGATGTTTTTCTTTTCGAATGTATATACGTTGATTGAAACTTTATTTTGTGATTCAAATTTCTTTATTTGGTTTAGAGTCATTGGAAAAACAATGCCTTGAAGCTGCAGTACAGTTGAGTAATGAGGATACGAAGATATCATGTTCACATGTGTTTTCGCTGGATGAAGAGCAGCTACCACTGACCACGCAAAACACGCGTTATCCTTCGACTTTATATTTACCACCGCTTTCTTCATGATTATTTCCTGCGACAAAACAGTTTGACATCCGACACGCATTGGATTGTATTTGTTGATATTTAAAGTTAAATTCAGTATCCGCGACAATGTCCATCCGCTATCACGTCTTTGAAAATCTTCGAGGGATGCTAAGGTAGGCTCGGTAACTCGTTGTGTATACCACTCACGTAAATTGGATGTGGTAAAAAGTTCGAAGTTTTTTCGTGTTGATACTTTTATTTGCACGTTTGTCACCTGCCTCAAATTCACCATTGAAAACTGTATTCACTTTTACACTGATGTGTTTGTTGATAATGTTTTGCACATGTGAGAGCATTATATCACATGCGTCTTCGAGAAACTGACGAGGTTCAATATGGTCGTTATTGATGACGCAGCCAGTCAGGATACGATTTTCGAACGCTGTATCAATCTCGCGCCAAATCAAACCGCGATCACTGTGTCCCGCGCCCACATGTAAAAATCGTTTGCGTAGAACATTTTTTAAACCTTCTAAACGAGCAATTTGTGCTACCAATGATTGCTGTTTTCCAAGCGATAATCGCGGTCGCTTAATTCGACTTTGCGTTTCCAACGACTCTACACATTGATCACATTGTTGCTCCCACACTATATACTCATCGACCGAATTTATTAGTGCGGCGTGATCGCGCAGATTTTGTTCTAATTGCGGAACGCTCTCAGCCATTTGCACACGCGTTAAACGAAGGCGCCAAGAAATGATGCGAGCAAAGTGACTGCTCGATTAAAAGTGTGCGGCTTTGGGTGCTAGAAGTCCTTTTCATTCGGAAAATTTATTTTCTGTCTTTCTCCTCTATCTTAGAAGTGTGCCACCTCACCATAGTTTTTATATTACAATGTTATAAGACTAGTGGAAGCATGGGAGCACAATGAATTCAATTGGGTGCATGAGCGCGAAGATCTGGGCCCTTTATCCAAAATTTGTGCTGGAATACCTACTTCTAATGCATTCATTTTTCAAACGAGTCTCCTATACGTGGTCATATGTATATCCGCATGTCTAAGACAAATTTCTCACCTTTGTCTGGAAAAACGTTTCACCTGTATCAATAAGGCCGCCTTTTCCCACCCAGAGAAATGACGCATTGTCTACGATGTCTCCCTAGCTACCAACGTCCCTCCTACCGTGGGTCCCCCGCGCCTACAACTGCTATCCACTCCTCTATGGGCCCCGTGGTTTCGGGCATCCTCTACCCACACAGCTTACTCGCTAGACTCCTCGCACACCTCCGCAACCCGCCACATTGGGTTCTTGGCGGGTGCACTGCATGCACACTCACACATGCAAACATCCTGATGTTATCTTTTGGAATGAATACCAGACCGGATGCAATTAAATTTTGTAAGAGCTAGCTTTTGTTACTACAGCTGCATAAAAAGTTTATTTGTAAAGTCTCATTTGACAACTAGCATTACACTTGCCTTACGTTGCCAAGAGTGTATCATAGACGCTGGTTTTCACATGCATATCCACATGTTTGAGAGAATTTTTCCTCCATTGTCTGGAAACGATTCACCTGTATCAATAACACCACCTTAGAAAATTGTCGCATCATCTACAACGTCCCCTGGCTGCCGGTGCCCCTTGACCCGCGCCTACAACCGTTATCCCCTCTCCATGAACCCCCGTGTTTTTGGGCATTCTCTCCCATCGCGTGACGTCACTCTCCGCACCTCTCTCCCCGAGCCGCAAATCCCCCTCCCCCAATTCCCCAAACGGGCCCTAGACCTTCGCGCGACAGCCAGACACCTCCCTCCCCTTGCTATAGGCTCCTCACCCCCTCCCCCTCGCCGCATACTCCTCGCCACACACTTCCCCCACCACATGATCAAACCCCTCCCCTTACCCCCCGTCCCGGACTCCCCCGTCCCCGCACCCCCCTCGCCCCCACTTTGTCCAGAACCCCCCTAGTTCTACTACTCAGGACGTCCCTCAAACCCCGCGGTGGGCCCAGACTGGACGCTAAACGCCAAAAAAACATCACCCGCCGTCCGCCAACGCTCACCGCGGTCCCATCACGGAGGCGCCGATTTTCACGGACCGTGACGTCCTTGATGCCGGCAGGAAGGTGCGGCTCCCAGGCCGCGTAGTCCGAGGGGCGCGAGACACGTTACGTTGGTCCTAAGCCAGCGTCCCC
>OY723385.1:24540563-24633063 GCA_963210295.1 Ophion ellenae | reverse complement strand
TTTGGATACACCAGTCGATATTTCATACTGCACTAAAAGTTACACAGCTCCGTAAAAAAAAAATAACCAAATTTACGGCACGGCGTTTTGACGGGAATAAATTCAGCTTTATATTGCTTTTCTGAAATATTTTTTTATAATTTTCTTTTCGACCCGGTACGCACTTTTATATGTGACTGATTTTCGGCTTTTTTTCGACCATCGAGAATTGGGCGCATGACTTATGAAAAAAAAGTTTGTTACGTTTATCCACGATAAACTTGAACGGGGTAGCAGGAACTCCATTTGCGTTTTTTATAAAGTTTTGTACGATTTTTTTCGCAATGTTATTTCATTTTTTGCTAAAAAAGACTATCTCTAGATAATGCCATGTAACTCAAGAACTAGAGGGTTTGAGAAGAAATGTCAAGGACGAAAAACGTCGCGTAAGCTTATACTGAATAGACTGGCATTTTTTAAGAATTTTCCTGTGAGATTTTTTCTCACAGGAAAACGCCCATTAATCCGATAGAATTGGAGTAAGACTGTATATACAAGCATTCTTTTATGAATTGCCTATAAAATAATAATAAATCGATATTGAGCAAATTTGATTGTTTTCGCATATTAATATTGCACTAATAATTTGATAAGGGGACGATGTATTTTTATTAATTTCGTATTATTTTCGTCATCGAACGGGTTACCGATCAGGCCACAATGGAATGATGATGGAGGGGATATCGAATTTCGGCCGAAAGTAGGTTAGGTGGGGTCGAGGCAACAGTTTGAGATTGAAAGCAGGTTAAGGAGGCCTGTGCTCTGCCCGTTTCACTAAAACTGGGGGTCGAGAGAAGGTTTGGGAGGTCTAGCAGAGGCTACCCTGGACCAAGAGGAGGTCTCTTCATTGCACTGAACTCGAGAAATGAGGTTTCGTCGGTTCAACGGAGGCTGGCGGCTTATGTATTACAAAAAAAAATGGGTCCTGCGAGGGTTCAGAGGAGGCTAAAAATTTCGACTCGGGTATGTAACGACTGTTTTATGTCTTCTTGAATACATTCGAATATTATATAATTATTTATTTTACATACTTTATTATGTATCTTCCCGATGTATAGTGTTTATATTGATTTTGTTCTTATTGATATATTGTTCTTCACCATTCTGTCTCTTGCCTCTTAGATCTATCTTCTATACTTAACTGTGAAAACTTTAAATTGGCCCTCTTTTTTCATTATATGCTCTATCTGTAAGTTTTCTTATAGAAGAATATAGAATAAAACTATTTTTGATAACATTATTAAATACATTTTTACTTTGATAACATTATAAAATAAACGCTTGTAAAAGCTACGCCACAGACACAGAAATACTTAAGGCTGAAGCACTGAATTGTCAAATACGAGATCCTCTGGCATTTGATTATCTATATCATCTTCCTGTGTGGCTTTCCTCTTTTTTCCATACAAGTTTTCGGAATTCATTTCACTTAGCATGAAATGGGTCGGCTCGAATTTGACGCAAGAGCCGTTTCGGTCAGGTCCCTTTGCACATTCTGCCGCAAGCAATGTGCCATTGACCGTTTCAGCGATCAGTTGATTCCTCAATTTGGTCTTGATGAGATTGGTCTTACTGAACACACGTTCACAATCGGCATTAGCTTGTGGAATAGACAATACTGCTAAAGCGAAGATCGCCAACTTATTAAACTCCATCTTTGATAATTGGGCCCAAAACTTGTCCGGCTCACTTACACTACAAATGCCCTCAGGATGACGAGCCGTGGTCATGGGCAGCCTTCCCCGTTGGTCATCAATGTTTTGTGTCGATACATCGTTGGAAGGTGATGTAATGCGCGGTACAACCTCCATAACAGGCATCGAGGTTGGGAAACGGTCTCTGAAGTTGATAGACAAGGCTGACTTGGGTTCAAAAACTTTTAACTTAGAAAGTACTGGATCTTCTATGTTATATCTTTTGCGAATCTCCGAAGCAGCGGTCTGAAAATAAAAAAGAACGTATATCCATACAGTCAGTTATCAACTGAAATATTTAAATACTGAAATAAATTATTTACCTTGAAAAATGCTCTGCCGTTTGATATGAATGACGCCTTTTCCGCGCGTTTCGCGATTACTTCCGGTTTCTTCATCATGCCATATACTATATCTCCAAGGTATATCGCGCTGTCCTGCAATTCGAACTGATCATTTTCTGAGTTGACTCGAGTGAGCTCTCTTCCTGTTACATACCCACGGCTAAGATACCGAAACAGAATTTCTTTGTAAAGGTCACATATTTTTTCGCGATGCTTTGTCACAACTAGGTTTTCTCTTTGGAATTCCAAATTGAATCTTGTAAATAGACCAAGCGTCCAATCCAGAAAACAGAAGTACATGCGATAAAACGCGTCACATCATTTTTCTAGTATCAATATTGCTCGATGCACGACATCGGATTTTTCTATGTTCACTCGTGTTGTAAAATCAATGAAAAACAAACGCAAAGCCTCCCATTGTTCTAGTATTCTAGATACAACTGCAGACAACGACAGCCATCTGGTTTGCGATGGTTTGAGAATTTTGTGTGGTTCAACTTCCACAAACTCTTGGAAGGCACGCAGTCTAATGAGTCGTTTGTCACTATGTTTGAAAAAATTGTGGGTGTCTCTGGAAAGTTGTTCAACAGATTCTGGTATATCCTTGCAGGCTTCGCTTGCGCACAGGTGAGCCGAGTGGCATACACATTTGACGATCGTGATTCCTGGGAAATCACGTGGAAATCGGGTTTTCACCGAGTTATTGTCTTCCATCATGACATTACAGCCATCCGATGCGATGCCGATCATATTTCCTAAAGGGATACTAAGGCTTGAAAACGACTGAATCAATCTCTGCATTCGGTGATTGAACCTCATCAGTTTGGTTTTGATCAAATAAGTTGTGCACCTCCCAAAATACGCTACAAATTCTTTGAGCATCCTCATCAAAGTACCGCACGACGACGCAAGCAGTTTTTATCGTTGATATGTCGGTGGTCTCGTCAGTTAGAACAGAAAAAAAATACTTCAATTTTTCAGTTATGCAGGTTTTCTGAGCATTGCCGATTACATTTTTTGTTATAGCTGTCAATTTTGTGCGTTTAATCTCTATTTCTTTGACTATAGCAGAATTTGTTATATGTTCTTTAAGAAGGGCGGAGAAGTGATCAGCGACTGAAAGTGGTATATTGTGCTCGGCAAAAAAGGCACAACATTTTATTTCTGCTCTATCTCCATTATTGTTTTCAGGTTTTTTACCCACGTGAAACCCCAAAGACGTTAGCTGCTGCTGAGGTTTTTGTCCAGAAAGAGGACCAGGGATTGGTTTTTATGCTTTGTAGTTGCAGCATGAGCTTTTGAATTGGTCAACTCAGCAACCATCGAGGAGAGAGGGCAGAACTTGCACTGTACGTGTAGTTTAAATTAGGTAAAAGTCAACCCCGGAACATTGGATCTTTCAGCCAAGCTTCTCTGAACGACTGCACACGGTGAACGTTTTTTGTATCACCTATCTTTGTCGCTGCCCACCCGTCAACCTTAGCCATTTTACGGGGCCGGGGTGGAGTAGCCGATCGCTTATTATTATCGTTACTGTCACTTGATATCTCCATCATGCCCATACACTAAATTCGATGTAATAATAGTCGAAATCTATAATAGTTCGTAATTTGTTCACAAAATAAACTAACCGCGAAATTCCAACTTTTCGGGAAAACAACACAAGTATAGTACTGTAGCTTGTTTTGAGAAAGTGTGTTAGTTTGGGAGTGTATACATACTAACTGCTACCAACTTAAAGACTTTGAGTTAGTGATGTATAATATCGGAGGAACCCTAGCAGATTGGGTGCCTTGATAAATGCCAATGAAAGTCGTTTGATATGCCTATTGAAGTGACTGGCTGAATGCCGTGCCTATTGTAGGCATTTATAGTTACTTTGGCAGGCATTCTGGTTCAAATAGTGACGGTAAGTGCTGAAGAGTGACCAAACCAGAATTTTGTATCCGAAGTATCGGCATTTTTTTGGTCATTCACCGGCTTTGTTAGGCACTCACAGGCATTACATTTTTTTAGGCATTCACCGGCATTTTTCGATATTCACCGGCATTACAATTTCTTCTGACAGCTGCGGTATACCCAAAGCCGAAAGTACGAATAAATAACCAGCCAACTAAGAAGGAGCACTTCATATGGTAATATACTGGTTGTAGTATCCAAGATGTATGCTCATTCCATCCCAACCAAAATTGAGTTCCAGTTACAACTTAAGGCCTTCGTCACAAAATAAAATTGTTTGAAAAAAATCAAACAAATTGATATCATGATAATCTTGAATATGATTGGTTTTTTCCAGACTTGTATACTCAAGTACTTCGCCACACGAAGTACTTGAAAATCTTACCGAAATGTATTTTGGTTAGGAATGTAAGTGCAAAACATTCTTGCCGAGACTCAACGGCCACTCGCACCAGTATTTCCATAGACATTCTGACCGGCATTCGCATCAGTATTTCCATAGACATTTTAACAGGCAATCGAAAGGCATTCTCTGTGCGCTCAAAATTTAACGTTCGTCATTCATCGGCATTTACCGGCACTTTTTGAACTAATATGCCTACCAAAGTGCCTTGGGCATTCTTATAGTAAATTGATAGGCACCCAATCTGCTAGGGAATCCCCAAGCGGCCGATGTAGTGCCCGCCATGTAACTAGACCCAAGATGGCGTCGATTACGCATGTCAGTTGCCCCGTTGCCATGGTTAAGAGAGGCGCTGTCACCCGCGCCTCTTGCCGCACTTTCAACGACACCTAAAAATAATGTTGCAATGTTGCAACCTATAAGAATGTTGCAGGCACTGCTACAATCGTGCCGTTTATCCATGACGTTATAGTTAGAGGTTGCGTTCCAAAATATTATTTGTATCAACGAATTTCGTACAAAATCGTACGAGGGTGGATGTAAGCTCGTACCTCGTACCCGGACCTCTAAATCTCGTACTTGTACGAGAAACCTCGTACGGATGGCAAACCCTGGAAATGAGCCTTCAGCTCTAGCCACTGGTCCAAGGTTCTCTTCACAGCAGTGCAGCCAGATCGCGCGCAAAAGTTACCCTCTCTCTAGTCCCCTGCGCGCCCATCACACAATCATAGTAGCGCGTGTCCGTGAGCGAGCGACGCTCGGGCATCTTCGGAAAGAGCCGAGCGCCGTCGAAGTTTCCCGACCGCGCCTTCGGCAGCTACACCAACACATGGACGCTGCGCACGTTCATGTGCGGCCAAGCCAAAACGAAGGCATCGAGGGAAAAAGCAATCTGAGCACGACTCGCGCGTGACGTCACCCGATGGCACGCGCGAGGCTTTTAGATGATTACAATGCTTATTTAGCTCTTAATTCTCTACGTTATTAATGTATACAAAAAAATGTATCGCACACTCTGATCGCTTATTTTTTTAGTTTATACGTTAATTTAAATATAATGATAAATCTAAATTACAACTTATTTATCTTCTACAAAATTGTTTACGCTTTATTCGCACCCGCCTTTATGCCAAATAAATTATAATTCATAAAGTAAGCGGAAATATATTTATCTCCGTATTATTATATTAATTCTCATACTTTCATCAAGCGATAAAGCATTATCCCTAAAAACAAGCCATTCATCCATCCGGCCGCGAATCGTCAGTACCAGAAAGTGCACATATCCTGCAAGCGATGAGGTGGTCCCGTTGGTAGGGTTCCTGGCTTTGGTTCGCAGGGGCGCGGATCGTTCCCCGCGCTCGGTGCTTTTTTTTAAAATTATTATTACTATTAAATCTTATTTGATTAGTTATTTTTATTAGTTATCATTATTATTTTAATTAGTTATCTTTTATTGTTGAAAAATGTATCGCGCACTCCGACCGCTTATTTTATTAGTTTGTACGTTAATTTAAATGTAATAATAAATCTAAATTACAACTTATTTATCTTCTAAAAAATTGTTTGTGCTTTACTCACACCCGTTTCTATGCCAAATAAATTGTAATTCATAAAAGTAAGCGGAAATATATTTATATTCGTATTATTATATTCATTCTCATACGATATCAAGCGATATCATACGACATCAAGCGATAAAGTATTATCCCCAAAAATAAGTCAATCATCTAGCCGGCCGCGAATCGTAAGTGCCAGAAAGTGCATTTTTAACACAAGCGATAAGATGGTCCCGTTGGTAGCGTTCCTGGCGTCGGTCCGCAAGGTCGCGGGATCGTCCCCCGCGCTCAGTACTTTTCTGTTTTTTTTTTAATTATTACAATTTATTACAAGAAATATGCTCATTGAAAGAACATTATTCTGAAAATAGGAAAACGGCTCATGATGTTGTACGATTAAAATTTTTTTGTTCTGTCAATGGTGAGTGTTCACAAATAAACAGTTCACCCCATTACAATGAAAATTACCTGTAAACGTAAAAACATACAAAAATGCCACGTTTTGTACTTCTTTCCACGTCATCCGTGAGGTAACGTACAATGGTACGCATTTTTTTTAAACGTGGTGTCCCCAGGAGGTATAATCCATGACGAAAAAAAACCTTAAAGAAACCTCCAAGTCCAAGTTTTTCATCGATTGCACAAAAATTATTGAAATGAACACTTTATCAACATTTTTCGCGAATATTGCACTAAGATCATCTTAGTGCAATATTCGCGAAAAATGTTAATAAAGTGTTCATTTCAATAATTTTTGTGCAATCGATGAAAAACTTGGACTTGGAAGTTTCTTTAAGGTTTTTTTTTCGTCGCTATATATTGCACTAAGATCATCTTAGTGCAATATTCGCGAAAAATGTTAATAAAGTGTATTTCAATGTGTATTTCAATTTCAAAGTGTATTTCAATTTCAAAGTGTATTTCAATATATCAATAATTTTTGGGCAATCGATGAAAAACTTGGACTTGGAGGTTTCTTTAAGGTTTTTTTTCGTCGTGGATTGTACCTCCTGGGGACACTACGTTAAAAAAAAATGCGTACTATTGTACTTTACCTCACGGATGACGTGGAAAGAAGTACAAAACGTGGCATTTTTGTATGTTTTTACGTTTACAGGTAATTTTCATTGTAATGGGGTGAATTGTTTATTTGTGAACACTCACCATTGACAGAACAAAAAAATTTTAATCGTACAACATCATGAGCCGTTTTCCTATTTTCAGAATAATGTTCTTTCAATGAGCATGTTTCTTGTAATAAATTGTAATAATTAAAAAAAAAACAGAAAAGTACTGAACGTGGGGGACGATCCCGCGCCCTTGCGGACCGGAGCCAGGAACGCTACCAACGGGACCATCTTATCGCTTGTGTTAAAAATGCACTTTCTGGCACTTACGATTCGCGGCCGGCTAGATGATTGACTTGTTTTTGGGGATAATACTTTATCGCTTGATGAAAGTATGAGAATGAATATAATAATACGAATATAAATATTTTTCCGCTTACTTTTATGAATTACAATTTATTTGGCATAGGGACGGGTGTGAGTAAAGCGCAAACAATTTTTTAGAAGATAAATAAGTGGTAATTTAGATTTATTATTATATTTAAATTAACGTACAAACTAATAAAATAAGCGGTCGGAGTGCGCGATACATTTTTCGACACTAAAAGATAACTAATTAAAATAATAATGATAACTAATAAAAATAACTAATCAAATAAGAATTAATAGTAATAATAATTTTAAAAAAGCACTGAGCGCGGGGAACGATCCCGCGCCCCTGAGAACCGAAGCCACGAACGCTACCAACGGGACCATCTCATCGCTTGCAGAATATGTGCACTTTCTGGTACTGACGATTCGCGGCCGGATGGATGAATGGCTTGTTTTTGGGGATAATGCTTTATCGCTTGATGAAAGTATATGAGAATGAACATAATAATACGAATATCAATATATTTCCGTTTACTTTTATGAATTACAATTTATTTGGCATAGGGACAGGTGTGAGTAAAGCACAAACAATTTTTTAGAAGATAAATAAGTTGTAATTTAGATTTATTATTACATTTAAATTAACGTACAAACTAATAAAATAAGCGGTCGGAGTGCGCGATACATTTTTCAACACTAAAAGATAACTAATTAAAATAATAATCATAACTAATAAAAATAACTAATCAAATAAGATTTAATAGTAATAATAATTTTAAAAAAAGCACCGAGCGCTGGGAACGATCCGCGCCCCTGCGAACTAAAGCCAGGAACGCTACCAACGGGACCACCTCATCGCTTGCAGGATATGTGCACTTTCTGGTACTGACGATTCGCGGCCGAATGGATGAATGGCTTGTTTTTAGGGATAATGCTTTATCGCTTGATGAAAGTATGAGAATTAATATAATAATACGGAGATAAATATATTTCCGCTTACTTTATGAATTATGATTTATTTGGCATAAGGGCGGGTGAGAATAAAGCGTAAACAATTTTGTAGAAGATAAATAAGTTGTAATTTAGATTTATCATTATATTTAAATTATCGTATAAACTAAAAAAATAAGCGATCAGAGTGTGCGATACATTTTTTTGTATACATTAATAACGTAGAGAATTAAGAGCTAAATAAGCATTGTAATCATCTAAAAGCCTCGCGCGTGCCATCGGGTGACGTCACGCGTGAGTCGTGCTCAGATTGCTTTTTCCCTCGAAGCCTTCGTTTTGGCTTGGCCGCACATGAACGTGCTCAGCGTCCATGTATTGGTGTAGCTGCCGAAGGCGCGGTCGGGAAACTTCGACGGCGCTCGGCTCTTTCCGAAAATGTCCGAGCGTCGCTCGCTCACGGACACGCGCTACTATGATTGTGTGATGGGCGCGCAGGGGACTAGAGAGAGGGTAACTTTTGCGCGCGATCTGGCTGCACTGCTTCACAGTCGCCTCAATAAACAGCCATCTTGTGCCGGAAACTTGCAATAATTTCAGTTGATCGTCTCGTAAAGATGACAGCAGAGATTAGTAGGGAGATGTACAACCAAGGAGACTAGAGCAAAGGAGTCCAAACTCCCTATCCTAGCCTGTATGTACGAAGTTCTTTCAATCGGTCGCAGAGATGTAGTGCTCAGTTTCGCCGCAGGCGTCGCTAGTGTTCCCCAGAGCCCATTATATATAGTAATACAAAACTGCATAAGGTCCGAGCTTCGCCTCAACGACCAATCACAAAAGTGGGGCGATCCTCTCTCTCTCGTACTCACTTGGAACAGTCATGGTGCGTTCTCTCTCGCAGACCCGAACGATAATACACCCAAGTGGGGATTCCTTCTATTATAATATGCAATAATATTGTGTACATATATATAATGAATAAAATATAAGTAATATTAATGAAACAACTCGTGATGTTTTATTCACATGGGTTTATTATATAAAAAGCACATCAGATATAATAATTATATAATAAGTACAACACGAGTTATTTTATTATGGAAACTTATGATTTGCCTGTTATGTTTAAAAATATAGCTAATTATAATGAAATGCGAATAAAGCGATAAACCAACCGTAATGTATCTCGTAATGTATTTATTATTCGGATGCGCGTTACTCTGTTTTCCTGTACAATAATAATAATAATGAATAATAATAATAACATGTACATGCAAGAAACCGGGCGAATGCGGGAATGTTGGCTTTACATGCTGGGGTTGTCTTTTCAACACGTGCTTATTATATGCATACCCATGAAAACTCGTTATTTGCTAGTTACGTTTAAAAATGAAGCTAAATATGAATTAAATTAAGCGATAAACCAACCGAACAAGCCGTCAAGCCTAATTGAACCCCAGGCGCGGCAATCACTTAAATATGAGAAGATTATATTTATTGGCAAATGATTGTGTAGCGAAGTTGATAGAACGCTAGATTACTGTATTGAAGGTCCTGAGTTCGAGCCTCGGTAGTTTTAATTTTTTTTCTTTTGCATTTGTATAAGTATCTGGTTGTACGAGCGAATTGAAGCAGTTTCAACCAATCAAAGAACTTGTCCGATCCCAAAAGAACTCGAAAAAAAATAACATGGAAGAATATATTGGTTAATTTACTGCCATCAATAGTTGAAATTTGTTTTATAATTCCTACCTAGAGTGTTTACTTTTTCCCTCTATCACATTGACTCGCGAGGAGTCATCTCCATTATTATACACATAGTTCGATAGCTGCTGTGCTGGTGTACACGACAGATATGTTTGTTTGACAGGCTCAAACAATTTTGCCACTATAACACGGTCAGTTTCACCTTATGCAGTATTGTATTACTATATATTATGGGCTCTGGGGAACACTAGCGACGCCTGCGGCGGAACTGAGCATTACACCTCTGCGACCGATTGAAAGAACTGTTTGAGGCGGGAGTGTCGACTCCTTCACTCTAGTCTCCTTGTGTACAACCATGGAGACTAGATACAGCAGCCTAGACTCCAATGGAGAAACCAGGGAGGCTAGAGTGGGAGGAGTCCGATCTCTTATGGAGAGACTTGAAAAAAGTGGCTACAAAAATGTGGTCAAACTGGGATGGCGCCACTATTGCTAAGACCTCGAGAAGTGAGCTGCGTGTGACAGAGACGGAACAAGTAAATAATGAGAAGTGAGCTCTGCATAAGGCAGCATGATACTTGAGAAGTAGGCTGCGTGCGAGAGAGATGCAAAGTAATATATAGCCAGATCGCGCGCAAAAGTTACCCCCACTCTAGCCTCTTACGCGCCCATCACACAATCATAGTAGCGCGTGTCCGTGAGCGGGCGACGCTCGGACATCTTCGGAAAGAGCCGAGTGCGCCGAAGTTTCCCGACCGCGCCTTCGGCAGCTACACCAATGCATGGACCATGGAGGCTAGAGTGGGAGGAGGCCGAATGTGCATTTCAAAGTGGCTACAAAAATGTGGTCAGACCGGGATGGCGCCACTATCTCTAAAACCTCGAGCACGAAGCTGAGTATCGATGTCGTGTAAGAGAGATGGAAGAGGATCGAATACGCATCCCAGCAAGCAGTGCAGCGAGATCGCGCGCAAAAGTTACCCCCTCTCTGGTCTCTTACGCGCCCCACACAATCATAGTAGCGCGTGTCCGTGAGCGAGCGACGCTCGGACATCTTCAGAAAGAGCCGAGCGCGCCGAAGTTTCCCGACCGCTCCTTCGGCAGCTACACCAACACATGGACGCCGAGCTCGTTCATGTGCGGCCAAGCCGAAACGAAGGCTTTAAGGGAAAAAGCAATGTGAGCAGGACTCACGCGTGACGTCACCCGACGGAACGCGCGAGGCTTTTAGATGATTTCGATGCTTATTTAGCTCTTGATTCTCTGCGTTATCAATGTATACAAAAAAATGTATCGCGCACCCTGATTGCTTATTTTTTTAGTTTATACGTTAATTTGAATATAATTATGAATCCAAATTACAACTTATTTATCTTCTAAAAAATTGTTTACGCTTTACTCACACCCGTCCTTATGCCAAATAAATTATAATTAATAAAAGTAAGCGGAAATATATTTATATTCGTATTATTATATTAATTCTCATAGTTTCATCAAACGATAAAGCATTATCCCCAAAAGCAAGCCAATCAACCATCCGGCCGCGAATCGTCAGTACCAGAAAGTGTATATTCTACAAGTGATGGGATGGTCCCGTTGGTAGCGTTCCTGGCTTCGGTCCGCAGAAGCGTAGGATCGTTCCTCACGCTCAGTGCTTTTTTTTTAAATTATGATCACTATTAATTCTTATTTGATTCGTTATTTTTATTAAGTTATCATTATTATTTTTATTAGTTATCTTTTAGTGCCGACCCGAGTCAAAATTTTTAGCCTCCTCTGAACCTCGCAGGATCCATTTCTTTTGTAATACATAAGCCGCCAGCCTCCGTTGAACCGACGAAACCTCATTTGTCGAGTTCAGTGCCATGAAGAGACCTCCTCTTGGTCCAGGGTAGCCTCTGCTGGACCTCCCAAACCTTCTCTCGACCCCCAGTTCCAGTGAAACGTGCAGAGCACAGGCCTCCTTAACCTGCTTTCAATCTCAAACTGTTGTCTCGACCCCACCGAACCTGCTTTCGGCCCAAATTCGATATCTCCTCCATCATCATTCCATTGTGGCCTGATTGGTAACCCGTTCGATGACGAAAATAATACGAAATTAATAAAAATACATCGTCCCCTTATCAAATTATTAGTGCAATATTAATATGCGAAAACAATCAAATTTGTTCAATATCGATTTATTATTATTTTATAGGCAATTCATAAAAGAATGCTTGTATATAGTCTTACTCCAATTCTATCGGATTAATGGGCGTTTTCCTGTGAGAAAAAATCTCACAGGAAAATTCTTAAAAAATGCCAGTCTATCCAGTATAAGCTTACGCGACGTTTTTCGTCCTTGACATTTCTTCTTAAACCCTCTAGTTCTTGAGTTACATTGCATTATCTAGAATTAGTCTTTTTTAGCAAAAAATGAAATAAGATTGCGAAAAAAATCGTGCAAAACTTTATAAAGAACTCAAATGGAGTTCCTGCTACCCCGTTCAAGTTTATCATGGATAAACGCAACAAATTTTTTTTGCATAAGTCATGCGCCCAATTCTCGATGGTCGAAAAAAAACCGAAAATCAGTCACGTATAAAAGTGCGTACCGGGTCGAAAAGAAAATTATAAAAAACTATTTCAGAAAAGTAATATAAAGCTGAATTTATTCCCGTCAAAACGCCGTTCGGTAAATTTGGTTATCTTTTTTTTTACGAAGCTATGTAACTTGTAGTGCAGCAAGAAATATCGACTGGTGTATCCAAACTTTTAAGCGACGGTATATATTATATAATACTATATATATATATTATTCTCGAAATATGTGGTTGCATTAATATATTCGAATATACACTACCAGTCAAAAGTATTCGGACACTTCAGATAACTGCAAAACTTAATATCACTTTGGATCATTGAAAACTTATGGTAGAATAATAATTATTTTACGAAGATACTATAAAGCTCTGTATAATTACTTAATTATATAGATCTTTATAGGATCTTCGCGAAATAATAAATTAAATTAATTATATTACTCTAACATTATTTGGCACTTATCCAGCGCTCAAAAGTTTGGCGATCATGTGGAGTGTCCGAAAACTTTTGGCTGGCAGTGTAGATCTAAATAACATATAATATTGATAACTATATGGAACGTTAGGGTGTTAATTATAGTCTATTTCATGTTCTAAAGGATTGAAATTGTCGGTTTAGAATTCAACCTCATTCGATTTTTTCTTTTTGTTCGTTTTGTTTTTCTTGTTAATTCAATAATGAGTTGATAAATGGCGACGGCCGATTACCGTCGATTTTAAATAAAATGTTTGATTTTTCTTTGTTTTCATTTTTAGCACGTCGAAAATTAAAAAAAAATTTCCACGTGTATGTATGAAGCATATTTTTATTTTTTCCGCTAAATATGACATTAACTAACCGCGTCTATTTGATTCTTTTTTATTTGAATTAACTAGATTTTTCATAGAACCAAATTTTTCCTATTGCATTCCATTATTAAAATTATTGATTTCAAAAATGTTTATTTATAGAAAATCAATCTGTTTAATATCGTCCAACTAAATATTTTATTTGATCCTAATAAATCTGTGATTCGGTTTCATCAATTCAACATTTTCATCCGTTCATAAAAACAATTTAGTTAAGTTCACTGAATGGATCTAGTTATTTTTTTTAAATTTACCTTAAATAGAATTTTCGTAGAGTTAACCATTTTTCTATTTGATTGAACTAACGGTCCATCTTTATTGCAACACTCATATCAATGGGGCGGGGCGTAGAGAAGGTGGAGAGAGAGGAATTTTATATATATATAAAAGTTAGTTATTCGATGAAACTCTCTAATTATCACAATCATATTAACTAATTCATATAGCTTATGTGATACAACAAATAGTTAGAGGTATTCATTTGGTCTCTTATGCCATATTAGCGACCAAAATGTTATAAGCTCTCGGTAGCATAGGGGCAGCGGAGCGTAGTTATGAGTAGGTAGGACTAGGTTCAAGTCGCATATAGGGCAGATATTTTCTTCGAAAAAAATCAATTCTAAAGGCCAGGGAACGACGAATTACGATAAAAATCCTTGTGGTAAAGCTCTCAATTAAGGCGTTCATTTTATGTTCGATTTATGAAATATTTTATGCATATAGTACACTTAGCTTTACAGTGTACATTCTAAGCAAATAAAGATTAATTTGAATCTCATCTTTATTAATATATATAAATATTTTTGAAAGAAATATGATCGTAGTAGGCTGTGAGACAAGGAAAAAACCTATTTTATTTAAATAGATTCTATATAAATTAATCTTTTTGTTTAGCAGTGTACAGTAGGCCGAAAGGGGGGGCAGTAGGTTCTGCGGGAGCGCTCGAAGTAGGCCGACCTGAGGTTCCATAGGTTCAATTGTGAGCCTTACTGACCTCCTTTGAGTCAAAAAGTCTACTTTCTGCCATGCCGGAGGTTCATCGGAGGCTCTAACGCATGATACTTTCAAACATTGTACCCTCCTTTAGATACCCAATAATCCGCTCACGCCGATTTCTGCTCGCCTTCATTTTGTGGGTTGAACGCGGCTCGAAAATTTCGATTCGGGGAAAGATTTATCGCACACTCCGACCGCTTATTTGATTAGTTTGTACGTTAATTTGAATGTAATAATAAATCTACATTACAACTTATGTATCTTTTAAAAAATTGTTTGCGCTTTACTCACACCCGTCTCTATGCCAAATAAATTGTAATTCATAAAAGTAAGCGCCCTGTCATTTTGGTCAACCGGTTGTACAAGACAGTTGAGTCAACGTAAAAGTTCAACGGTTGAATTTGGACAGCTGCTCAACTGTTCATCTTTGAAAGTCGACCATCCTGCGTTTTCTGTGGATGGTTGACTCGATGGTTAACTCGGCGGTTGATTGGATGGTTGACTCGACGCAATATATTTAATGATTAATCAAATTATACTGTCTTGATAATTAAATTGATGATTTGCGGAGAATTGAGTCATCAAACACTGGGGGGGGTCATCAATATCCGCAGCAGATTGTGCGACAACAGATTGAGACAACCATCCAGCGAAAGCCGCGGTTAAACAACCGTTGAATCAACCATTAGGATTTTTTTTACGGTCGACTTTATAGTTGTAAAGCTGTCCAAATTCAACCGTTGATTACTTCGGTTGACTTTGCAGTTGCCAAAATTGCTAGCGCGGAAATATATTTATAGTCGTATTATTATATTCATTCTCGTAAGTTACGATTCGCGGCCGGATGGATGTGGCTTGTTTTTGGGGATAATGCTTTATCGCTTGATGATAGTATATGAGAATGAATATAATAATGCGAATATAAATATATTTTCGCTTAGTTTTTATGAATTACAATTTATTTCGCATAGGGACGGGTGTGAGTAAAGCGCAAACAATTCTTTAGACGATAAAAAAGTTGTAATTTAGATTTATTATTAAATTAAAATTAACGTACAAACTAATCAAATAAGCGGTCGGAGTGCGCGATACATTTTTCGACACTAAAAGATAACTAATTAAAATAATAATGATAACTAATAAAAATAACTAATCAAATAAGAATTAATGGTAATCAGAATTTTAAAAAAAGCAACGACCCAGGTAGCAAAATGTTATCTATATGGCATCCGAAAGATATCGCGAAACGGATACGGATAACTTTTTGGTTGTCCAAAAAGATGCCGTTTTGTATAACAAAACGTATCACTTATGTCCGCTTGGCAGATAACTTATTTGTGTCCGATAGTTAACCATACGGCACCTTTTAATGGTTAACAAAGTGGCGACAAAAGGTTAACTCTTTTCGGTTGTCGGTACGTTAGCGCAAAGTCATCAAATCGATATATCTGAAAGATATCTTCTTAAAGGCACAAAAATGCCAAGATGCCACTGCCATCTTAAAGTCGTCCAATAGGCATCCGAATGAGGTTAACAAAACGACATCTAAACGGTATCGAAGAGTACTATCGAAAAGATATCTATTTATTGGCGATATATATGTATAAAAAAATCCTATCCATTTCTTTTTAAAAATTAACCTATTAATAGTCTAGAATATTTATATAGCTCAATATTCTAGCCTTTTAATAAGTTAATTTTTATCATGAAGAAATTGATAAGATATTGTTATGTAGGTTTCGAAGTGGGTTAGGTCATTAGAAATAAAACATCGATTAATTAATTATAAGTCAAATGTAATTTAATATTATAAAGACGGTACAGTCGTTGTTAGACTTCTCTCCCGTTGCAGTCACGTCTTTTGGTGGTTGCCATGCTCCAAATGATCCCTTGGATAACCTCAAAAGCAGATCTACGCTTTCAGAATAAAAAGAAAGTACATTAAATACATATATGTACTCACAGAGGCGAAAAGAATAGTAGGATAAAAGGCACTCACGTATATATATTTCAACACCTTTATTTTTTCAACTACTTGTTGTTACACACAATTTTTTGCCGGTGAAATGAAATATGACACGCTATATTCGCACTATGATAAAAGTGATCCGTTGAATGTGATCTTTAGGACAACATTTGGATGACTTTTTGCTATTTCCCGCCAATACCAAATATCTTAAAAGACAGCATATTACCGATATCTGAAAGATGTCATGAAAAAGACGTCTTATGTAATTCGTCTTTATGATATCCTTCGGATAACGTTGAACTAGATACAATAGATAACCGTAAATAGACAACTTTTTGATAACTTAAAGAAGTCATCAATTGGATAATATTTTGGGATACCTGCTAGACATCCGTTTTCATCGCCGAAAGATATCATAAAAAAGATAACTTTACTGCAGCATTATACGGGATGTCATTTGAAAGATGTCGAATAGTTATCTTACGGTCATGTCTTAAAGGTAACCTGACAACGGTAACTTATCGATGCCAATTGGACAGTTATGCTGCCTGGGGAGCGCGGGGAACGATCCCGCGCCCCTGCGGACCGAAGCCAGGAACGCTACCAACGGGACCATCTCATCGCTTGTAGAATATGCACTTTCTGGTACTGACGATTCGCGGCCAGATGAATGATTCGCTTGTTTTTGGGGATAATGCTTTATCGCTTGATGAAAGTATGAGAATTAATATAATAATACGAATATAAATATATTTCCGCTTACTTTTATGAATTATAATTTATTTGGCATAAGGATGGGTGTGAGTAGAGTGTAAACAATTTTTTAGAAGACAAATAAGTTGTAATTTGGATTTATTGTTATATTTAAATTAACGTATAAACTAAAAAAAAAGCGATCAGGGTGCCCGATACATTTTTTTGTATACATTGATAACGCAGAGAATCAAGAGCTAAATAAGCATTGAAATCGTCTAAAAGCCTCGCGCGTTCCGTCGAGTGACGTCACGCGCGAGTCGTGCTCCGATGGCTTTTTCCCTCGAAGCCTTCATTTCGGCTTGGCCGCACATGAACGAGCTCGGCGTCCATGTGTTGGTGTAGCTGCCGAAGGCGCGGTCGGGAAACTTCGGCGCGCTCGGCTCTTTCCGAAGATGTCCGAGCGTCGCTCGCTCACGAACACGCGCTACTATGATTGTGTGATGGGCGCGTAAGAGGCTAGAGAGGGGGTAACTTTTGCGCGCGATCTGGCTATATATCATTTTGCATCTCCCTCGCACGCAGCCTACTTCTCAAGTATCATGCTGCCTTATGCACAGTTCACTTCTCATTATTTACTTGTTCCGTCTCTGTCACACGCAGCTCACTTCTCGACGTCGTAGCAATAGTGGCGCCATCCCGGTATGACCACATTTTTGTAGCCACTTTTTTCAAGTCTCTCCATAAGAGATCGGACTCCTCCCACTCTAGCCTCCCTGGCATGGACGCTGAGTCCGTTCATGTGCTACCAAGCCGAAACGAAGCCTTCGAGGGAAAAAGCAATCTGAGCACGACTCGCGCGTGACGTCACCCGACGGAACGCGCGAGGCTTTTAGATGATTTCAATGCTTATTTAGCTCTTCATTCTCTGCGTTATCACCGTATACAAAAAAATGTATCGCGCACCCTGATCGCTTATTTTTTTAGTTTATACGTTGATTCAAATATAATAATAAATCCAAATTACAACTTATTTATCTTCTACAAAATTGTTTACGCTTTACTCACACCCGTCCTTATGCCAAATAAATTATAATTCATAAAAGTGAGCGGAAATATATTTATATTCGTATTATTATATTAATTCTCATACTTTCATCAAGCGATAAAGCATCATCCCCAAAACAAGCGAATCATCCATCCGGCCGCGAATCGTAACTTACGAGAATGAATATATTAATACGACTATAAATATATTTCCGCTTGCTTTTATGAATTACATTTTATTTGGCATAGGGATGGGTGTGAGTAAAGCGCAAACAATTATTTAGTAGATAAATAAGTTGTAATCTAGATTTATTATTACATTTAAATTAACGTACAAACTAATTTAAATTAACGTTTAAATTACATTTAAATTTTAAAATTTAAATGTAATTTTAATTTAAATTTTAAATTTAAATTAAATTTAAATTTAAAAATTTAAATTACATTTAAATTAACGTACAAACTAATCAAATAAGCGGTCGGAGTGCGCGATAAATTTTTCGACACTAAAAGATAACTAATTAAAATAATAATGATAACTAATAAAAATAACTAATCTAACAAAAATTAATAGTGATAATAATTTTGAAAAAATCCTGCGCCCCTGTGGACCGAAGCCAGGAACGCTACCAACGGGACCATCCCATCGCTTGTAGAATATGCACTTTCTGGTACTGACGATTCGCGGCCGGATGGTTGATTGGCTTGTTTTTGGGGATAATGCTTTATCGCTTGATGAAAGTATGAGAATTAATATAATAATACGAATATAAATATATTTCCGCTTACTATTATTAATATCAATTTATTTGGCATGAGAACGGGTGTGAGTAAAGCGTAAACAATTTTTTAGAAGATAAATAAGTTGTAATTTGGATTAATTATTATATTTAAATTAACGTACAAACTAATCAAATAAGCGATCAGGGTGCGCGATACATTTTTTTGTATACATTGATAACGCAGAGAATCAAAAGCTAAATAAGCATTGAAATCATCTAAAAGCCTCGCGCGTGACGTCACCCGACGGAACGCGCGAGTCGTGCTCAGATTGCTTTTTCCCTCGAAGCCTTCGTTTCGGCTTGGCCGCACATGAACGTGCTCCGCGTCCATGTATTGGTGTAGCTGCCGAGGGCGCGGTCGGAAAACTTCGGCGCGCTCGGCTCTTTCCGAAGATGTCCGAGCGTCGCTCGCTCACGGACACGCGCTACTATCATTGTGTGATGGGCGCGTAAGAGACTAGAGAGGGGGTAACTGTTGCACGCGATCTCGCTGCACTGCTTGCTGGGATGCGTATTCGATCCTCTTCCATCCCTCTTCAGGGCTGTCAGGCGTACCAACTTCTTGGTAAACATACTAGTTTTTAGGATCACGTACCATGTACCAAGATGATTCTGTTCTTGTACGCAAAAATACCAAGATTAGCCGTTAAACGACAGTAATGCCAATATTAGTGGAGAATATTGCTCCATAAAAAGGTCTAGATTTATTAAGTTCGGTTTCTTAAATTAATATTTTAATAATTTGTTATACCCGTCGATAAAAAACAACGATTACATTACTTATTCGTTATTTCATATGGCTTACGAGAATAAATACGGCAGCAAAAGAAGTATCGCTCGATCATCTCATTGACATATTGAAAGAAATAATTTCAGTTGAAAATCCTCAATGAATAATATTGAATGAAAAACGAAAATTATATTACGCTGTCATATGGTTATGACAAAGAGAAACAGAAAAAATAAAGCTTGGAATAAAGACATTAAAAAACATTTATGCCCAGAATCCGTTTGTTTTGAGTTTTTTAAAACTTCTACGTAAGATTTGTAAAATACTGTCATCAGTATAAAATTATTTTTCCGGGTTCTAAATTTGTCTAATTTTGACAATTTTTCTGGTCTTTGCTTAAGTTACCGAACTCTCGTTTCAGATAAAAATCTTTAATAAGAATCATTTATTACTTTTTTTCAATATACTTTACATTGTGCATCAGAAATACGATATAACATCAGAAAAAAAAATATGAACGTCACATTTTCTTTCAAATCTCGCATAAAAAGGTACTTTTTTTCGTCCGCTGATTACTGCCCTCTAGTAACGGCATAAGACACTAAAATATAATTTTTGGCTCTGGGGTGCGATTGTCGACATAGTTTATATTAGCAATGGCAGCGCCGCAGCGGCGCACGGGCGTACTAGCTTTCCGTCTCTGGTACCAGCTATTAGCGAGCCTGGCAGAAGGATTTCCGAGTGGCCGCCTGACATCTCTGTCCCTCTTACACGACATCGATACTCAGCTTACTTCTCGAGGTCTTAGAGATAGTGGTGCCATCCCTTTTTTACCACATTTTTGTAGCCACTTTGAAATGCACAGATCGGCCTCCTCCCACTCTAGCCTCCATGGGAGAAACCAAGAAGACTAGAGCTAAGGAGTACGAACGCTTACGGCGATCACGATCCAAAAGCGTCCACGGAAATCCAGTTATTAGTGGTTGGTGGTTTCACCGCGTGCGTCGCTGCTCATCACCGAACCGAAATGAACTGAGCGACAAGAACGCAACCGAAGCGATCCGCCATCGATGATTCCCGCTTGTCATCCATGTTGGAATAAAGCGTGTGCGGACCGTGCGGACTAACGAATTTCACGATTAATAAAAAATAATTGTGTCTCGGTGTAAAATATATTTATCGTGATCTGCGGCGAAAACTATCGAAGGAGTGTTATGTATTTTCTGATGTTTATAAATAAATTTTGTTTGTTACGAACGAAAAGAAAACATATCGACTGAATTTCGGTATTTCGTTATTATTTTTTATCTGTGCAGTGTATAGTATCATAATATGGGAATATGATCTGTGATAATTTGTAAAGCTTTTGTCTGGATTAAAAAATTCTTATGAATTTTCTTGTGTCTGTAAATAAATTCTGTTACTGCTTCTACAACGAAGAAAAAATATTGTCTTAATTTATTTATTTCGTTATTATTCTCTATCTGTACAGCGTATCATCAGTGTGAATATGATGTGCTTCAAAATTCGTATCAATTTTCTTGTGTCTATAAATGCATTTTGTTAGTTACTGGTTCCGCGATGGAAAAAAATATATTGTCTTAATTTCTGTACTTTGTTATTATTCTCTATCTGAACAGCGTGTCATCAGTGGGAATTTGATGTATGATAATTTGCAAAACCTCAGTCGTGATTGAAAATTCTTATCAATTTTTCTTGTGTCTATAAATGCATTTTGTTAGTTACTGCTTCCACAACAAAAAAAAAACAATATTGACTTAATTTCTGTATTTCGTGATTATTATTATTTTGTACAGCGTGTTATCATGTGTCAATATGATGTGCGATCATTTGTGAAAGTTTTGTCTGGATTCAAAATTCTCATGAATTTTCGTGTATCTAGAAATAAATTTTGTTTGTTACTACTTCTGCAACGGAAAAAAAACATATTGACTTAATTTATGTATTTCGTTATTATTCTTAATCTGTATAGCGTATCATAATGAGTGATAATTTATAGAAGTTTTGTCTAGATTCAAAATTCTTATGAATTTGTTTATGTCTATAAATGAATTTTGTTTGTTACTGCTTCCTCAGCGAAAAAAAAAACATTGACTTAATTTCTGTATTTCATTATTATCCTTTATCTGTACAGCGTATCATGATGTCTGGTCATTTGTAAAAGTTTTGTCTACATTCAAAATTCTCATGAATTTTCTTGGGTCCATAAATAAATTTTCTTTGTTGCTGCTTCTGCAATGAAAATAAACATATTGACTAAATTTCCGCATTTCGTTATTATTCTCCAAAACAATCTATATTATCTATATAAGACTTCTATCTATCTAATATATAGAAATGTCCTGCACCAACTGGTTTCACAATTAATTTGATCAAATTACCGTTCCATATGAAGAAGCAAATGGTGCTTTTTGCATATCGTACGGCTCTGTTTTTACGATTAATTTGATCAAATTATCGCTGCATATGAAGTAGCAAAGGGTGCTTTCTGCATATTGTACGGCACTGGTTCGTTCCTAATTTCAATTCGGTTCGGTGGAGAGCAGCGCCACCCTTCTCATCTGGATTTCCATGGACGTTTCTTCAACACTGCGTTCGTACTCCTTACCTCTAGTCTTCTTGGGAGAAACGATAGAAAAACGTGCCCAAAAATGAAGGCAACAGGGATGGCGCTGCAATCGCGCAAAGGATTGTGGTGCTAGCTTCACTCGACACAGACCGAACGCGAGATTGACACGATACCTCAGCGACCGAAAAGACGGTGAAAAAATTGCGAAATTGAAAGCGGTCAATAACTCGATGGTTATTATATTCTTAATAAATAAGTATTGTTAACTTTTAAAAGTTCAATCTTCATTTATTGTAATTGCCAATATTCCTTCACATGTTCCTACAAGTTTTTAAAGTTCTTTACCTTTCGCGTTTACCCCACCATGTTTGATATCTCATTAATTAGTATGCTTGCATAAAGTACGGAGCCTTCTCACTAATATGCTATAGCATAGTAGTGAGATGGACAAGCCCAGCAATATACAGAGTGTAACGCAAGGGGTGGGGCAAACGACGCATAAGGATGGGGGACCTCAATACTTATCGATTGAACCCCCATGTATGTCATGCGATTTTCAGTGCTTAAAAGTTATTTTGGTTCTTGTGATTTTTTTGTAAGATACTAATTTTATACGACAGTTCGTAAATAAAATAAAATTATTAAGTATACTCCCGTGAGTATTTTCTTTACGGAGTATAATAGTGGGTCTAACGTACTAAAGTACTACTTTCACACATGAGCCGAAAAGTTTTTTAATAAAAAATTAAGTCCGTAAATATTTTTGCAAATCTAATTTTTCTGCCAACTTTCATAGGCTCTAGGATAAAAAAATCACATAGGGTTGTTTTCTACAACTTAAATGTTTGAAACTTAATTGAAAACTACACACATGCACACACACACACACACACACCCACACACAAACATTGTCATGTAAAAGTATTATTATATTATTGTTAGAGTATTTTCCACATGAAAATTACGAAAACAAAATTCAATGTGACGTCAAATTCGCGTTCGGTCTGTTGTCGAGTGAAGCTAGTACTGCAACCCTTCGCGCGATTGTAGCGCTATCCCTGTTGCCTCCAATTTCGGGCATCACTTAAAATGCCGAGTTTAGGCTCCTGTATCTAGTCTCCATGAGTACCCTTTTTGGCGACCCTCAAAAATGGCGCTAAATCGCGGCGGCGAGTTCGGGAATATAATTTTATGATCATCGCCTCTGTCAAGGTTGCACATTCCCTTGTAGCCGCACGAGTCCTGATCACCGCCCAAGTCAGTATCGCAGTCAGCGTGAACACGAATGGGTAGCTCGGTGGGGGATAAGTCTCCGCCCAGGAAAACTAGAGGTAAGGAGTACAAACGCCTGTGGCGAGCCCGATCCAAAAGCGTCCGTGAAACTGTGGATTTTACTAGTTAGTGTTTTCACGGCGTGCGTCGCTAGTGCATGACCGCACCAAAGTGAACTAAGCGACAAGAGCACAACCGACGCCATGCGTCATCGATGATTCCCGCTGGTCAGCCCCCTGACACTGGCCTACTATTCCTATACGATAAACGAAAACGCGTTTTGTCCCGGCTTTTTAGTTCTTGAAATCGCCAATACCTAGCGTTGGCTGTTATGTGACAGCCTTCGGCTCTCAATACTCCGATCAACTGAACGTTTCGATACTTTCGTGGCTCTCGTCCTGTTATCGTTATTGCGACGTTATTTATTGTGATCGAACGGAAAATCTTTAGAACGGAAAATCATTCATAATATATCAATAGACGTTTAGTCATATGAAATCTCCGAAACACCGGCGCAACATACATATATATGGATGCCTGTCACACGACTACTAGCGCCACAGTGCGGCGAGGACATTTTGCGAACAGCATTTATCTTCCAGTGTCAGGGGGCTGCCGCTGGTCGTCCATATTGGCATAAAGCGTGTTCGGGCCACGGTCTTACATACAGGTCTGACAACGGCGGTAGTGGGGGTAGGCACCCTTAGCGGTTTTGTTTTTTATTCCGATTTCTGCCGCTCGGTGCGTGACGGCAAGGGGATGTAGTGGTGCGACGAAGAGAAAAATAGCTCTTCTGTCCTTTTCCCTCCTGAACGCAACGCATGCGCCGTTTGCGCTAACTTCATTTAACGTACTGTCGTGTAAACTGCATAATATACGAAACCAATATAAAAAAATGTGTTGATTGAAAAAAAGATGACTACTTTCATTGAAAAAAACTGACAACTTTTTGAATACATTAATTCATACCAGCACATATTACGACCATTTACATCCTTCTTTCCCCCATGTCTCACAATACATCGTTCTTCGAAATGTTTTTTGCACACTTACTGAGACTCTTTTAATCCCGGAATAGCATCGAGCCATTTTTTGTATCGTTCGACGTTTCTGGGCACGCGAAACACGGAGCATTTCTGCTTACAATTTTTGTACCCCGTTTTCCAATTGCGAACCGCGCAACCCTCAGCCATTTCGCATTTTTTTCGCAAACGCTACCAAAAAAATGCATACTTATGCGTAAAAACACGATAAAAATTGTATCACGGTAAATCGCGTAGAACCTTCTGGTATATGGTCGCAAATAAAGGTTATTTCGACAATCGCGCCACAAAAACATGCGTAAACACCATGGGCCCAATCGCGGGTGAGAGGTAAGGGGGAAACTACTGCCCCTTGCTAGTAGCGACGCGTAGCGGCGCCTAGTGAATCGAAAAGTGAAGCCGATAAGCGTGCCTACCCCCACCACGAAAATTTAGCTTCGTTGCAAGTCCTGTATGTAAGACCGTGGTTCGGGCTAACCAATATTGCGAGTTGTGTTAGATGTAAAAAAAAATAATTGTGTCTCGGTATCAAATATATTTAGCTCAATAAACTTAGCCGGCGACTATGAAAATATCGAATTCTTTTCCATGCCAATCAATTGTTAGTCGTTTGTTAGTGTTTGTTAGACAAAATCCAGCGTTTGTTAGACTTTATTTTTTTACTAATACGAAAAACAAATTTCATGTCAAAGTTAGCCGCAGGAAAATGCTTTTCTAATGATTTCGAACTTTTCTTCGTAACCTATTATTTGTTAGTCGTTTGTTAGTGATTGTTAGTCAATTTTTATCGTTTGTTAGAGCTTAATTTTGACTTTATCGTTACAAAACTTTTCATTTCCATAGCACGCTGCAAGCCACGTGAAGTTGGCAGTAGCTGCAAGCCACGTGAAGTTGGCAGCAGCTGCAAGCCACGTGAAGTTGGCAGCATTGCCACAACGGCTGAGCACGGCTTTGCACATGTAACTCCTCAATTTCAGCAAAATGCTGATTATTTCAATCCTACTCGATTGTTAGTGTTTGTTAGACAAAATCCAGCATTTGTTAGACTTTATTTATTTAATAATACGAAAAAAAAATTTCATGACAAAGTTTGTTAGTCTTTTGTTAGTGATTGTCAGTCGATTTTTATCGTTTGTTAGAGCTTAATTTTGACTTTATCGTTAAAAAACTTTTCGTTCCTATAGCACGCTGCAAGCCACGTGAAGTTATCAGCATTGCCACGACGGCTGAACACGGCTTTGCGCATGTGACTCCTTAATTTCAGCAAAATGCGATTATTTCAACCCTTCTCGATTGTTAGTGTTTGTTAGATAAATTCCAGCGTTTGTTAGACTTAATTTATTTAATAATGCAAAAAAACAAATTTCATGACAAACTTAGCAGCGGGAGATGGTTTTCGATTTCGAACTTTTCTTCGTAACCAATAGATTGTTAGTCGTTTGTTAGTGACTGTTAATCGATTTTTATCGTTCGTTGGAGCTTAATTTTTATTTTATCGTTGAAAAACTTTTCATCCCTATAGTACGCTGTGGGCGACGTGAAATTGGCAGCATTGCCACGCCGGCGGAGCATGGCTTTGCGCATGTAACTGCTCAATTTCAGCAATTAATGCAAGCCACCTGAAGTTGGCAGCATTGCCACGACGGCTGAGGACGGCTTTGCGCATGTGGCTCCTCAATTTCAGCAAATTGCTGATTATTTCAATCCTACTCGATTGTTAGTCGTTTGTTAGTGTTTATCAGACGAAATCCAGCGTTTGTTAGACTCTATTCAGTTAATAATCCGAAAAACAAATTTCATGTCAAACTTAGCCGTGCGAAAATGGTTTCGTAACGATTTCGAACTTTTCTTCGTAACCAATCGATTGTTGGTCGTTTGTTAGTGATTGTTAGTCTATTCTTATCGTTTGTGAGAGCTTGATTTTTATGTTATCGTTGAAAAACTTTTCATTCCTATAGCACGCTGCGGGCGACGTGAAGTTGGCAGCATTGCCATGACGGCGATATGCATATTTTTCAGTGATACATCCCATGAGCGTAATATGACGGCGATATGCGTATTTCTGTGATACATCCTATGACGGCGATATGCATATTTCTAACAAGGAGAAGGCAGAGCCTGGATGTCGCGAACCGGGTTCTCCTTTCGCGTGGTGAAAGTTGAAGACCTCCGAATTAACGTCGTTTTTTATTTTTGTTCCAATAAGCCTTAGTTGCTGAAATATCGTGATTTGAAAATTTGGGAGTTTCGTCTCGCGCGTAGAGTACATTGAGTGTTGATACTCGAGACAAGAGCGGCCGTAGCTAATACGGTAAGACGACAGACCGGCACTCTGAAAGTTCACGGTTCGCGTCCCCATGTTTTTTTTTAATTCAATTTTTTTTTAATTTTAGAATCTCTCATAAGACTTTACATGAGCAGGTAAATAAGAAAATTCGAAAATATGTATTACTAGTTTTATTTACTTATTATATTAAAATAATTAATCCAATAATGAAGTCACAATTACATAGCAAAATAATATTGTATAACAAATAATTAATCTAATAATCAAGTCACAATTACAAAGCAAAACAATATAGTATAAAAAATAAATAATTAATTTAATTCACAGGAAAGCATATTTGAAGATATATATCTTCAAATATGCTTTCCTGATAGAATCCGCAAGGTTAAATGTGGTAGCGGTGGTATTACGTTCATTTTATGTTCGTGGTGTCGTAAGCCTTTGTGTTTCCCTTGCTTTTACGATGGTTTCCACCCTCCAATTTGTCAACATACTGATCTGATAAAAGAAGAATCAGAATGATAACCTGCCGCGAAATTTGCAAGTGTGAATTAGATTAATTATTTATTTTTAATACCATATTATTTTGCTTTCTCATTGATATAATCTCATAATTATTTGTTATACAATGTTATTTTGCTTTGTGATTGTGACTTGATTATTAGATTAATTATTTGTTATACAATATTATTTTGCTATGTAATTGTGACTTCATTATTGGATTAATTATTTTAATATAGTAGATGAATAAAACTAGTAATGCATATTTTCGAATTGAGTTCTTTACCTGCACATGCAAAGTCTTAGGGGGCGTCCATTAATTACGTGAGGATTTTAGGGGGGTGGGGGGGAGGGGGTCGAGCGAAATGTCAACCAATCTCACGTGGGGGAGAGGGGGGCTTCGGCAAATATCACGTAATTTTAGAAATTTCAGTAATTTTAGTAATCACGTAATTTTTATCACGTAGGGAGAGTCTCCCTACTACTTTACATGGTGGAGTAAATGGTACTACAACCGCAGTTACTTCTACTACAATTTATTTTCCGTGAACGTATGCATTTTGAAAAATCTCACGTGAGATTAGGGCCGGGGGGCGGGGTCGAGCAAAATCTCACGACATCTCACCAGGGGGAGAGGGGGGGTCGAAAAATCGCCAAAATCACCTCACGTAATTAATGGATACCCCCTTATGAGAGATTATAAAATAAAAATAAAAATTAAATTAAAAAAAAAGCATGGGGACCGTCGTCTTACCGTATTAGCTACGGCCGCTCTTGTCTCAAGCGTCAACGCTTAACGTACTCTACGCGCGAGCCGAAACTGCCAAATTTTCAAATCGCGATATCTCAGCAACTAAGGCCTATTGGAACAAAAATGAAAAACGACGTTAATTCGGAGGTCTTCAACTTTCACCACGCGAAAGGAGAACCCAATTCGCGACATCCAGGCTCTGCCTTCTCCTTGTAAGTGATACATTCGATGAGCGCAATATGACGGCGATATGTATATTCGTCAGTGATACATCCCATAAGCGCAATATGACGGCGATATGCATACAAATCCAGAATGATTCAAATAGGCAGACACAAAGAAAATGTGCACAAGTGTTAGAATATCTAGGTAGGTAGCGCGCTCAGCTCTCGAATTAGAAGACGTGGTTCACACCGTAAGTAGGTACAAAATTTAACTAGGCAGATTACGTTTTAATCCATTTATCATATAGGCAGGAACATAAATTAAGCATATGGGGATATAACAATCCTACCAGATTTTTTTTAATCAATTGTAGGTGAAAATAAGACTGATTAAACAATTTGAATTTCCCGCGCATGGGTTCGAAGACCATGTGACTAGTAGCGGATAGAGGTGGCGCTAGAGTAAGTGACATGCAATGCGAAGACAGAGAGAAAAGACGCTGGCTCTCTCTCTATTGCTGGACGGCGGTTAACGAATAAAGACGTAGGTGAAGACTGACGTCACGGGCGTCCGAGCCTCGTTTTACCCGTACGGGAAATCCGGGAACATCACGGAACACGGAGTTGAATCGTAAATAAACTCTTCGCAAAAAGGTGCGCGAGGCGATTCCAGACGATGTCGTAACGATATTTTCAAGAAAAGAAAGTGGTCAAATGTCTGAACCGGGCAGAGAAGAAAAATCAACCACGAGGACCCGACCATAAAAGGCACGCAGTCGCCAGGTCGGATCCTCGCTTCGTGTGCATCCGATCGTCGCAGTTCAATACTCGTTCCTGGGGGCCGCTTCGCTTGATCCTGCACTATTCCTGCGGAAGGAATTTTCATCGAGAAATGTCAACGACCTTTCGCGATAAATCGTCTCCGCCATCAAGGAAACGTCGGGATCAACGACCGTTGAAAGGACGCCGAGCGTCAACGGTTTACGGGTCCTCATCACGAATTGTCACGAATTGGAGTATCAGTGTAGAAAAAATATCTGAACCGGTCAACCGTGAGTAAAAACCCCGAACAATGTTCGAGAAATGATGAAAAGACAATATTCAAGCCGTCCAGTGATTTTGCCTTAATATAAAAGGGCCTAGCGGGGAAAAAGACATTCCGTCACTAAATTTAGATCTAATTATGTACAATTTGGGTTAGCGTGCCATAAGACGCCACATTTTATGTACAATTTGGGTTAGCGTGCCATAAGACGCCACTTTTTATGTACAATTTGGGTTAGCGTGCCATAAGACGCCACATATTATGTACAATTTGGGTTTGCGTGCCGAAAGACGCTATGCTGAGTGTAAATGTAAATTGTTGTGAATAATTTATTGTTGTCCACTATTTTGGGTCAGCGGGCCAAAAGCTGCTCTGTTATGTGAGAAAATATTGGTCTGGGTGCCGAAAGACGCTGCGTATCGTATAGCATTTTAGCCTGCAGGCAAGCATGCGCTCCGTTAATTATTGCCAATCGTAGAAGGAGCCGTTGTGTGGAGAGTTTCCACAACGCGTGTATAATTAATTTATTGAAATAGGTTCGCGTGGCGAAATTGTTACGGTTTTTGTATATATGTCTAGATTTTATAATTGTGCTAGCGAATGTAAAATTATTAATATTCATGTAACGGGTAGCGGACTGGAGACCGACATGACATGTGAACTCATTTAGGCAATCTGACTGATTATATCTAAATAAAAAATTATTTACACGATATTTTTCGAAATTCAAAAAATACCCATATGATTATTGTCACCACGAAACAAAAATTCTATAACATTAAAAACAAAATAATACACAATATTTTTGGATTTTTTTAATTTTTCACGTTATGACACTGATATGAGCTCCATATGAGCACAGCATAGTTACGTCACGCCATGCCGCTAATATGAGCTCCGCATGAGTACAGCATAGTTACGTCACGCCATGCCGCTAATATGAGCTCCGTATGAGCACTACAGATTCTTTACGCCGTGACACCCATATGAGTCCCATTTGCACTCACTTACTGTTAGACATTCATGAGCTAAATTTGCTAGTCTGATGGATTCACTGCATGCATATTCGCGTGAGAACAACTTTGCTTGATTTGGATGTATTATTGTGAATCATCATGTGGTGCAAATATGACTTCAATGGGAGCACCTATAAGGGATACACAGCTGTGAGACTATCTATGCCGCAGTGATGATGTACATATGATGTGGATATGAGGTACATCCGTCTATCTGGGATCCTACCAGTTTTTGCTGATACTATTCGTTTGTGTGCATCAATTTTCGAACTGCGTACTATAGTGATTGTAAGTGTTTGTCCTCGTGCTGGAAAAGTTTTTTTTTAGGTTAATAGAAAAAGATGTCTGTGGGAAGAACTTATTTATGTCCTCAATTTCACTTGTTGCACATTACGAAATAAATCCTGAAATTTTTTACCGAACACAGACACGGCATATAAGTGGGCTAATGTAACGACCCGGAAAACAGATTTATTAAAAATAATTACTTTCAAAGGAATAAGTAAGATGATTGAAAAATCCTTTGGACGTTCATTTGTGTGTGTACATTAACCAAGTAGTGTGCGAAATTTGATTTCAAAATATTAATAATTGACGAAGTTATAAACAATCTCGAGAAGGACCTTTAAACGTGAGAGGCTCAACAGTGTACTTGATTTTGGCCATCTGGTTGGTCTGAAACAAAAAAAAGGTTTTTTTTTCTTAAAATAGATCATTTCGGCTAAGACTTGATCGACCGATATGTTTTTGTTAACGTGTTTTAATTTAAAAAAAGTTTGTATTACTGTTTTTCTGGTTTTTGATGAAAAATGACATTGCTGTTCATAATTAATGAAAAAAAATGTTAAGAAAAACGTCAGTCTAGACTACTATCACACTGAATAAGTGGGCCAAATTTCAAGTCAATCTGTTCGTTAGATGTCGAGAAATTGTGTACATCGTATTGAAAAACATAGTTTGGAGAAAAACGGGTTACCCTTCCTTGATACATTTATATTTGGCAACGATTTTGACGCTGGGTCAATTTCACCCGGATACTGTTACATGTACCTGTCCTTAACACAATCCTTCGGTCGGTTTTTATTGAAAAAAAATCCAGGATACACTTTAAATATTTCTCAATATGTCTGTATAATTAAAATTTGAATAGTATAAAATTGAATTGTTATAAAAAATTATTGTAAACGTTCAATTTTGGGAAAGTAAGAACTTTATTTTAAATTCGTCCGGGTCAAAATGACCAAGTGTTTCAACCGTAGGGCTAGGTATTGACTAGCAGTTCTATCGTTGCAATCATAAGTTCACCTTGAATCTGCGATTCCTCCACCATACGTTGGACCTTCCTCTTCAATTTGAGTTGCCTCAAGCGAGGAACGGGTGTTGTTCATTCTCGCAGTAGCCCAATCTATTATACCAACGACAATCCGAGTGTTCCGATAAGGACTTCGTCCAAGTTGAAGGTTCAATTTATCATCGCCTCCACTTTTGTCGCAATTTTCTAAACAGATTAATCGTAAATACCGATCATTTTTCAGTACTCCAGGGCTGCCATTTGGCTACGAAACGCCCAATTTTCTGTTACGGAAAGTGGGCGTCAAGGGATCCAACGAAGGGGACATCTATAGAAAAGTACAAAAACGCGTTAGTCCGATCCCAGTCTCCACCGAATTCTCTCTCTGTACACACCGTCCTGGTCACGCCGAGCTCGAACACCGCTGCGACCAAGGAATTGACCAAGATCGATTATTCCGGCGAAAGAAGTGTCTCGAATCGTATAAGTCACGTCGACGAGATTTTGGCGTCTTCAGATGTGATTCGTACGCACCAAAATCGAATCACCATCGAAAGACGAATCCGTTATTTCAACGAAGCAGCGAACGCCTAGGTTTCTACAAGTTCCCGATATACCGTTTGACAACTATCAACTCGGCACCCGATCAGCACCGCCTTGACGCACGGCGTTCACTTGTTGTCGATGAGTGGTCAACTAGGCGAAGGCATTGCATCCTCGCGGTGATGTCATGCGGCCGGCGAGTTTACGCCGCGTGCTCACGAGTTGACGCCGCGTGGTCACGAGTGGACGCGGCGTCGCCAACGAATTGACGAGCAATCGGTGAGCGAACGTCGCCACGATGGATGATTTTACGATCCGTGAATTGGCTGTCATAGCTATCACACTCGATGAAGAAAATCAAAATGAAAGAGAAAACAGAAAAAGAGAAGCATATTGGGTGCACGAAATGTTTAAAGGAAGAAAAAAGAGGGAGAATATTGGACTGCTCGCCGACATTTGTTGGCTGACGAGAAAATTTTTTATTCATATTATCATATGCCAAAAGATTTGTTTTATTACATACTATCTAATATTGAAGAGTCTATAAGAAAGAAGAACACAACGTTTAGAGAATCGTTCACACCCGAAGAGAAATTAACTGTGACATTAAAGTAAGTAAATGTTATTTTCTAGACACGGCAGTGTGTCCAGCCAGGTTACGAAAAGAAAAGGCCGACGCACCAGCCGTATGTTGTATTACACGAACCATTTTGAGCAACTTTCGACCCCCCGAACTCAAAATATTTAGGCCCTACAAAATTTCAATTTTTCGTGCCTGTAAAGGTCCCCCCAATTACTTAAAATCCTAAATTTTACAAATGAAACTGTTACAGTTTTTGAGATATTGACGTCCAAAAATCGCTATTTTTATCACTCACTCAATTAAAAAAAAACACCTTCAATCAGGAATCAGGAATTTATCTTCAAGTTTTAGATTAGGCGAAACAACTATTAGGTCAATAATAAAAGAGGTGTGCAAAGCGATTATTGATAAAATGATGAGTGTTTTTATGTCTTCGCCTACTATTGGACATTGGCAAAAAATCGCTGATGGTTTTAATACCAGGTGGAATTTTCCAAACTACATTGGCGCCATAGATGGCAAGCATGTGAATATAATAGCTCCACCCAACAGCGGGTCGCTCTACTACACAACTATAAAAAACATTTTTCGATAGTTCTCTTGGCCGTGGTTGATGACCAATACAGATTTACAGCTGTTGACATAGGCGCTTATCGAAAAAAAAATAGTGACGGTGGAATCTTTGCATCTTCAAAATTTGGAAGACGAATCGAAAACAATACATTTAATATTCCAAATGACAAAACATTGCCGGGGACAAACATAGTGCTTCCACATGTTTTCGTGGGGGATGAGGCTTTTCCACTAAAAAAAAAAAAAAATAATGAGGCCATATCCTCGTTCTCAAGGCCTTTCTCCGGACCAAAAAAGATTTAACTGTCGCCTATCACGCGCACGCAAAGTGGTGGAAGATGCATTCGGAATATTGTATCAAAAATTTGGAATATACAACAAAAATATCAATTTACATCCAGATAATGTTGATATTGTTGTATTAACAACATGTATACTGCATAATGTAATGCGAACTTTTAATATTGAGTGCAACTACAACGAACAAATTAGTCCAGCGTATCAAAGCCTACAACATTTAGGAAGATTAAGAAATCTACGTCACATAGGTAGAAACAGTACTGGTTTCATCGTACGTGATTCGTTTATACGTTATTTCGAATCCCTTGTGGGACAGGTCCCGTGGCAACATTAATTTATTATGCGATTAGTTAATTAATGCGATTACAAGAATAAGATTGGGCCAGTGCCATTTTGTGATGACATAACTGTCAAACTTACGATAACCTACATAGGTAGTCTTTAACCAATAACTAACGTTATTAGTAATAATTATCATTGCATTAAGTCATGTGATGCATTTATGTAAGAAAATATAAATGTTAAATTATAACGCAATTATGTATCTAATACCACATTCTGTTAAAAAATATTTAATGTAATAAATATTACCTGGTACCGATAAGATGTCGCTTATTTTCTTCCACGCTTCATCCTTTTTTGTAATGTCACTGTACTTGGAGTCACTAATGTCATACAAGAAATTATATTTCCGAACCTCTTCGATCAGTTTTTCTCTATTCATTTTAAAAACGAAACCATACAGCTGTCACGTAAGACTGATTGCAGATTTGACAGGGTTAGGGAGAGGTGTTTGAGAGCGATGACGCGGTGCCGCCAGCGCATAGTCCTCGCGTTGACCACTCGCGGGCGGCGCACTGTCCACTCAGGACTTGCACGTTGACAACGTGCGGTCAAGGCACGGCAAGCGGGCGAACGGCGAGTTGTTACCGAGTAGTTCACTCGCTGTCCGCATAGTGACAGCTTGCGAGCGAGCCGATCCGGTGATGCTACGGAGTTGACAAGTGGGCGCATATGTCTGGAAAGCCCATCTAAGAAATGACAACCGCTCGAGGCGAGGCGGTGCTGATAGGGTGCCGGGTTGATAAGTGAGCGACGACCTTAACGGTGGATGGATCGCTTCCGGTTATTTTGTCCTACGATCTCACGGATTTCGAGGGAAAACCTAGTGAAACGATTTCCGTAACGAGTAAGCCTCTGTTCGCGAATGTACCACGAAAGGTTCCTTCGCCCGGCCAAAAGACGCCAACGACACCGTTACGGAAACGACCCTCGAATTAACACAGAAGCGAATTCGACTGGTGGCTAAACGCCGCGAGCGGTGATCATTGGCAAGCAATACGAAAACATATACTTTCAGCGCACTGGAAAAATTTGTACCCGCCTCGAAAGACTCGCTCGATACGTCGAGCAGCACGATCGTTGCATTAAATACATGCCAGACGGTAAAATTCGAAGAAAGTAGTATCAAAGCTGAAAATTTGTTGATTTTAGACTCGCGCGGATCAAGCCTTCGAACGATCCCGCGAATATCGACATTTCCGATGTATCGCATCGACAAATAGGATCTTCAAATTCGGGCAATGTAGACTCTGCTAACGCGACAATGATCAGTGATGACCCTATAGTCGAGAGTCAATCTTAGTAGCGTACTCGATGATATTTTAATAAACGGTTATCAAAATGCCACGAAAAGTCTCCACAACGACTGGCTAGAAGCCTTTTTTTTAATCCTCAATCATATCCTCAATTCTCAATCACATTGTGTTGAAATGATAGCCCTCCTTATTATTATAATAATGTTTAAAAAGTTTATGAACTCTTTTAGCTACGTCATCACTGTTTCTGCTCCTTATTTGCAAGCCATCCAACTGGTGCTGTTCTAGACACCATTTTCCTTGTGTGATAGTATAATCAGGGTTTTTGTGATCAACACTACGGAGAGTTATATAATTTGAGCTCCTTTTTCTTAGAAAAATAAGGACACAGCATGCTAATATTACAACATCAACATTATTCACGTTAGTTCAAGTAATTGTAGACAATAGCAGCCTAAAACGACAAGCCATTATACTAAATGTGTTTTTGACCACTCTTCTTGCTCTGCTTAACCGATAGTTCAAGATTTTTTTCATCAATAGGACTATTGCGTGTCTTGTGGTAGGGTTTCGTTACATTCTCAGTCAGTTGGAATGCTTCATCTCCAATGAATACATAGGGTGCAACGATTTGTGAAATAACGAGATTGCTAGGTAAAGGTACTTTTAAATGTTTATTCTCGAGTTTCTCGTAAAAGTTTGTTTCTTCCAAGACTCCTCCATCAAAAACTCTACCATTTGTTCTGGTATGAACATATAAGAACTCATATTTGGCATTTACTACAGCAAACAAACCTAGACTATAATGTGACTTATAATTAGAATAGTAGGCACCGCTATTTGGAGGCTGTTTTATTGCAATGTGTTTTCATCCATTGCTGCTAAGCAATGCTCATAGTTCCAAATATCAGAGAGATCTCGTGCTACTTCAATCCTTTCATTCGTAGTTGAGGGTAACTGAAATAAACAAAACATTGTATTTATTTTTTGTTTCAGTTTGAAGAACTATCATCAAATAGCAGCCAGTCAGTACGTAGTCCTTCTCCGACCAAAAAACGTGAGGGCAAAAATAAAAAAGCTACGATGAGCTTGGCTCAAAAGACGCAACATTTTTTTGAAATTGCTGGTAATGTCCTAGAAGAGAATTCCGCGCATTCAAAACAAAAAGGATTCGGAAGAAGTGTTAGTGCAGATCTGGAAGTAATGAATGATCATCAATGCATAATTGCAAAAAAACGAATAACAGATGTCTTGTATTATGACAAATTGGGCAATTAAAATGTAAATTCTAGTATATCCATTAATGTCCGTGTTTCTGTTCCTTATTCATATCCAGTCTACCATAATAATAACCCTCCGCAAAATGACTACGCCACTCAGTTAGTGCCAATGGCTCTGCGAATTTCTTCACCAATATCACCATAAAATATTATAAGGGCGCCACGTGCATCTATCACATGTAATACAACGTCGACTCTCACGCGTTCTCCGCGGAGAGTTAGGCGTACGAAAAATTACCGCGTGATATTAGCGCGATCTCTGCGATAATTATTGGCGGTGTAGGCTCACTAATTGCGTGATCAATAAACCGGGGGTGTGTAATCTCGACAATAGTAATCGCCTTGGTGCAAATATTCGGGGAGGTGGACTTATTTGTTTAAGAAGTTTATAACCTCACTTTGCGGCGTTTTGGCGAAGCGAAGTGAGGAGAGTTGGCGGCATGCCAACCGATGAGGACGAGGATTGTTTGATGGACAATGAACTGAACCAACTAGAAAGTGTGGCCAGTGATTCAGGTGGTATTGAAAACTCAAGTCTCTATCAAAGTCTCCTACGAGAAGCAAACATGAAGGAAACCAGCAACACAAGAAAACGAAGTAATTACGCCGCCGAGGAAAGAGAGGCCAAGAAGACTAATATGAGAAACGAAAGCAGGAGCCCATCGGGGGTAGCAAGAGGTGCGTCGTCTGAAGAAATATCGGTAAGAGAAGAACTTTTTCAGTTTGAAAAACGGGACAAAGGTCCGTACGTCGTCCGGCTTGAGAGAAAATCCGAGCAAAATACATCGCGTCCGACAATGGTACTTGAGGTCGCCAGGGCCCTTAACAAGTCAGCTATTACGTACGATTCTCTTGCCCAGGTATCGAAAAGAGTATGGGAGGTGACCTTTTATTCGAGATATGCAGCAAACAGAATGCTCAAAAATACGTACCTGAAGGAGTTAGATTTCCACGCACACGTTCCTAGAATGCTAATTTTTAGGAAAGGGATCGTCAAGGGTATTCCAATGGACTATACTATGAGCGACCTCCTACAGGAACTGAACACTAGCAACCCTGAAGCACGTGCAACGGAGGCGTCAAGGATGAAAAAAAGGATAAGGGTCGACGGCGAGATCAAATGGGAGGACACGTTCTCGGTACAAGTTACGTTCAGGAATCGCGAACTACCTAATTACGTCATCTTGTGGAAAACCAGGATGGGGGTAGGTGCTTTTATCCCATCAATAAGATAGAGTCCGCCAACCACGTGATCTGGCAGTGTGTATTGTACAATGAGGCCAGGGTAGCATTCTGCAGATCCCTGAAAAAAATGAAGATCTATCCACCTTATTGTTTTGAATCCTTTCTCAGCACAATGTACCCTGGTGTTGTTATTGCTTTCGCCAAATTTATCAATAGTATAGACATTAAGGTATGATAATATATGTTTTTGTTAGTGCACAGTGCTGCAATCTACTTATATACTGGTAGTATAAGTAGCGAATTTATAAATAAAAAAAGAAGAAGAGAAAACTTCTGTGATATTAGACAATCTTAGCAAAAGTATATCTTCTCTAGTTATAATTTTAAGATGTATATCTAGGGTGTAAAAACCCTAATGTTGTGAGTTCAATAGTTTAGAGCCGAACGCACAATGTAAAGCTCAATAGGTTTAGGTTAGAAGTAAGATATAGGGAGGCATATTTTCATACTTCTCTATTGGAACTTTAATCGTCGTTATAACCGGTGTCATCTAGGAGTAAGCAAGAGTACAAGACTGATCAAGGCGTCGTGAGTTATACTTCCCGGGCTGTCGACCGGGGAGACCCCACGTAACAAATGTAATAGATCTGTTCAACCACGCATTGTATTCGGTAGGCTAAATGAGCCAATGAGCTCCAGCCTTGTACTAATATTTAACCCCGCCAATAAAAAAAAATAATAATACAACGTCAGTCATCGGCAGCTGCAGTGCCGACAGTAAATATCATAAAAGACGTTACTGTGAATCGTGGAGACAGTTGGCTAGACGAGTTTATCCGATTTCAAAATAATGGAGTTTATGTGTTTTCTACAATAAATAATAAACAATACAATACCTTTATAAAATCATCCTCCAATGCCTTCCATATTTTCCAGGAGGTTTCGTGGAGAAATTGTGCAAGTAGTTGAGGTGATTTTGCACAGGTGAACTTCATATCTGCGCAGGTTTTTTCTGTTGCTCAATATCGCAACGTCGCTGTTAATCCCTCTTTTGCACTCACGGATTCCCTCGGTCTAATATCCTTTCTTTCAATTCAAGGTCGTACGATTTCGAGCAATGTTTCGAAAGACGCTATGTCCATTCTAAGGTATGGTATATATCACTGTCACTGGGCTCTCGTATTTCTAATTCTAGCAGCAAATTCATATGGCTTAAGTTTTGTCTGTCGATAAGCCATCGCTTACACCACAATGTTTTCTTTTTTTTTCTCGTCCATAATTATAAGAGCAATTTTCTTCCTATGTGTCAAATTCATTCCGATATACTACACACGGGGTACAACCACACATTACAACACTCAACAGGCAACTGCCATGTCTGCATGTGGGTGCCCAACGCGGGGCATGCGCGCCGGGTAAAACTGTCGGGCAAAACCGGTCGTGTTCTTATCGGTTTGATACGAACAAGTGCGCATGCGCATAATAATGCGCAACGCGCAACTGCGAATGGAAACGAGTGCTTCGTTTTGCGCATGACTCGTTTCATTGCGCAGTTGCGCGTTGCGCATCATTATGCGCCTGCGCACTTGTTCGTATCAAAATGATGAGACCCAACGAACACGATCACCGTATGTGAATTCCACGTTATACCGAGCACATGACCGTTCGCGTAAAAAAGCCAGCATCGAAGCAAACCACTGTCTCTGATTGCGAATCCGGGAACTGGAATAACAAGAAATTGTTGAGCAACCGAAAGTTGATTAATCTCTCGTATCTTGGAGATTCGGGCGGTAAAAGAGACACGTATATTTTTTTTGTTTATTTTCAGAAGAGGGGTTTTTGAAATTATATGCGTCTCTTTTACCCTCTTACAATCTAAAAAGTATAAGGCGGGGAATAGACGTCCGATTTTTTCTTTCCGACTATCGGAAGGCACTCGTGCCATACATTTGAGTGAGCATGCAATACACATCCGATCCGATAGTCGGATCCGAGTTCCGATAGTTGGATCGGATTGTATTGTATGCTCAAACAAATGTATGGCACGAGTGCCGTCCGATAGTCGGATCGGATTGTCGGAAAGAAAAAATCGGACGTCTATTCCCAGCCTGAACCTGTTGAGACTTCAAAGAATGAGTTCTCAGCAGTTTTGTTCGTCATAGCAGGTCGTTGCATAGGGCTCGCGGCACCCCAGAGTTATCTATGTTGGAGCCATTTTCGGGGACGCTTTTTTCAGTGACTTTGCACGGGAGTTGGGTGTCTAGTCTCCATGAGTTCCATGTTTGAAGCTGTTCTCAGCTGTCGTGGCAAAACGGCCAACTTCACGTGGCTTGTGGCGCAATCTAGGGCCGAAAAGTTTATCAACGATTAAATAAAAATTAAGCGCTAACAAACTATCAAAATGGACTAACAATCAAGTTACATGGGCAAAGACCGTCATAGCGTCATGACATCAGCGGTCGTGGCAATGCTGCCAACTTCACGTGGCTTGCAGCGTGCTATGGGAATGAAAGGTTTTTTAACGATAAAATAAAAATTCACGTCTAACAAACGATAAAAATCGACTGACAATCACTAACAAACGACTAACATCCGATTAATTACGAAGGAACGTTCGAAATCGTTACAAAACCATCTTCCCGCGGCAAATGACATGAAATTTGTTTTTCGGATTATTAAATAAATAAAGTCTAACAAATGCTGGATTTTATCTAACAAACACTAACAAACGACTAACAATCGAGGAGGATTGAAATAATCAGCATTTTGCTGAAATTGAGGAGTCACATGCGCAAAGCCGTGCTCAGCCGTCGTGGCAATGCTGCCAACTTCACGTGGCTTGCAGCGTGCTATAGGAATGAAAAGTTTTTTAACGATAAAGCAGGAAGACTAGAGGTAAGGAGTACGAACGCCTGTGGCGAGCCCGATCCAAAAGCGTCCGTGAAACTGTGAATTTTAGTAGTTAGTGTTTTCACGACGTACGTCGCTAGTGCATGACCGCACCGAAGCGACAAGTACACAACCAACGTCATGTGTCATCGATGATTCCCACTCGTCGTTCGTGTTGGCATAAAGCGTGTTCGGGCTAACCAATTTTGCGAATTGTGTTAGATGTAAAAAAAAATAATTGTATCTCGGTATAAAATATATTTAGTGATCTGCGGCGAAAACAATCAATCTTAGGTAAGAAAAATAGTACTTACATTCATAAAAAGGATGGTTTCGTTTTATCGGACCATTATCGTACCGACCCGGTCATTTTGGTCAACCGGTTGTACAAGACAGTTGAGTCAACGTAAAAGTTCAACGGTTGAATTTGGACAGCTTCTCAACTGTTCATCTTTGAAAGTCGACCATCCTGCGTTTTCTGTGGATGGTTGAATCGATATTTGACTCGGCGGTTGATTGGATGGTTGACTCGACGGTTGATTGGATGGTTGACTCGACGCAATATATTTAATGATTAATCAAATTATACTGTCTTGATAATTAAATTGATGATTTGCGGAGAATTGAGTCATCAAACACTGGGGGGATATCCGCAGCAGATTGTGCGACGGAGTGAGACAACCATCCAGCGAAAACAAAATAGCCGCGGTTAAACAACTGTTGAATCAACCATTAGGATTTTTTTACGGTCGACTTTATAGTTGTAAAGCTGTCCAAATTCAACCGTTGATTTTTTCGGTTGACTTTGCAGTTGCCAAAATTACTAGGGGAGAGAAATAAAAATATCACAAACGCGAGACACGGAGCAAGTGTCCCGTCGATGAGACAAAACGTGCAATATATTAATTTTTCATATATTGCACGGTTTATCTCTTGCGCGTTTTGTCTCATGTCTCGAAAATAAACAAAATGTTTATTTTTGAGGCGGGAAGTGAGTGGGTGAGTGGGTGAAATATCGATTTTCCATTTTCATAGAAAGTCAAATTAAATAAAAGCTTGTAATATTGTTTGAATTGTTGCTTTCAGTGCCCGAACGCGAGACAAACTTGGAATGCAGCGATCGATCGAGAACTGACGTTAAAATCAACACCCTCCATCAATTTCTCGACAAAGTTTCGGACATGAAAAATGTGCAGTACGTGGGATGCCAAGCACACAACGAAGAGCTCACGAAGAGAGTGATAAACTATTATTTCGTCATGAGAGGACATTTTCTAGCGCGATCGGTCAACGAAAATAATCACGCAAGGAAAATTAAAACGAAAGGCAATAGGAAAAAATAAAAACTTTAAGATCGATTTATCTGTACAGCGTACCACAATGTGTGAATATAATGTGTGATAATTTGTGAAAATTTGACAGGATGCAAAACTCTCACGATTTTTCTTGTGTCTATAAATAAACTTTGTTTGTTACGGTTTCCACAAACAAAAAACATATTGACTCAATTCTGTATTTCGTTATTATTCTTTCTCTGTACAGCGTGTCGTAATATGCAAATATGATGTGTGATAATTTGTAAATCTCTTGTTTGAATTCAAAATTCTTATGAATTTTCTTGTGTATAAATACATGTTTTTACTGCTTCCGCAAAGAAAAAAAAAACATTGACTTAATATCTGTATTTCGTTATTTTTCTAAATCTGTACAGCGTATCATAATGTGTAAATATGCAATGTGATAATGTGTAAAACTTTTGTCTGGATTAAAATTTTTATAAATTTTCTTGTGTCTATAAATAAATGTTGTTTGTTACGGTTTCCGCAACGAAAAAAAACATTGACTTAATTTCTGTATTTCGTTATTATCTTTATCTGTACAGCGTGTCATAATGTGTAAATATGATGTGTGATAATCTGTAAAAATTTTGTCTGGATGCAAATTTCTTATGAATTTCCTTGTGTCTATAAATAAATTTTGTTTGTTACTGCTTCCGCAACGAAAAAAAACATTGACTTAATTTCTGTATTTCGGTATTCTCCAAAACAATCTATATACAAGAATTGTATCTATCCATATAGAAATTGCCTTGACCAACTGGTTGGACCATTAATTTTATGAAATGATCGCTCCGTATGAAGTAGCAATGAGTGCTTTTTGCATATCGTACTGCACTGCCTTTACAATTCATTTGATCGAATTATCGCTCCATATGAGGTAGCACAGGGTGCTTTCTGCATATCGTACGGCACTGGTTTGTTGCTGACTTTACTTCGGTGCGGTAGGAGAGCAGCGCCGCCCTTCTCGTCCTCGCTTTTGCGGACATTTCGACGACATGGCGTTCGTACTCCTTACCTCTAGTCTTCCTGCGATAAAGTCAAAATTAAGCTCTAACAAACTATAAAAATCGACTAACAATCACTAACAAACGATTGGTTACGAAGAAAAGTTCGAAATCATTAGAAAAGCATTTTCCTGCGGCTAACTTTGACATGAAATTTGTTTTTCGTATTATTAAATAAGTAAAGTCTAACAAACGCTGGATTTTGTCTAACAAACACTAACAAACGACTAACAATCGATAGGCGTGGAAAAGAATTCGATATTTTCATAGTCGCCGGCTAAGTTTATTGAGCTGCGATGACGATGGGTGGGGGAAGTGAGATAGAGACAGCGCTAGCTTTTCAATCTCTGTCTCACTTCAATGTATATTACTCGTTTTTAATATTGTAGACTATTATAACACGCAGCAAAACGCAAATGCTCATTTTACAAAACCTCTGACCCCAACCCTCTGACCGCAAGCGGGTGCGAAAAACATGAGCGATTTTGAGTTATTTGAACAAAATATCGAATTTGGTTCAGTGGCAAACGACACCTTTGCCTTATCGGCTTTGCGGCCGGTATTGCACTAAGGAACCGCGCACCGTCTTGGCATTTTTGCCAATTTTTCAACAATCTTTTCTTTTCTTATGAGAGCACAATATCCGACACAGGGATTTTGAGGTTAGGTTTGAGAAAACGCAGTAGGCGGATAAATCGCAAAGACGAGTAGTGACGGGATTACGAACTACTCCAGTGCTTCCATAAGCATTCTACCCCCACCACTTGATTCTGTGACGAGTGTCCAGACCTGTATGTAAGACCGTGTACTCGACTCAGCAAAGAGCAGCGGACTAATAGGCGACGGTTGCTGCAAATCGTGTGCGATGCGTGCATATTATGTGTGCACGTTGTTCACTATTCGGGATGGCTGCCAGGGGGAAAACTGACGAACTAGATTTTCAGTATTGTTGACAATATTCTGAGCTCCTTTGGTACAATTTAGCTAATGTAACAATAAAACCCCAATTTCTCTGGCAATGTTCTAAAAAATCAGTTAAAGCAACGCTCGAAATGTATTTTCCACAGTCGAAAAGTTAACGGTCTTGGAATGTACACGAATTTGGTGCATCAGTTAGTAATTCACAATTCATTCTATGTTAACGACATATGTAAAGTTTTTTTTCTAATTTGGAAAAATATGGATCGTCAGGGCTTTTCTCCAACAATATCGCAAATACACAATAAATTTCATCTCAATTGACTGTATTGCTTGGTCGAAATTAGGGTTTAGAATTCCAACGTGGCCGGAGCGTGTGATACATGGCCTTAAGGGCATGGCTCACACGCCCAACAGAGCGACGGACAGAGAGAACACCTTCCGCTCGTTCAACAGAGCGGAAGGTATTTCTTTTCTTTTTATCCCGAAAAATGAGTTTTTTTCGGAGAACGCTGAGAATCTGCAAATCAGGTATCTCTCTCGCACTCATGGTCGCTCGGTCGATATGACACATGGCCTCAACCAGAAGTGACCTTGCCGTGGTTGGATCAACTTTTATTTTAGTTTAAATGGCATACAGGCCAAAATGTCATTCGACTAAATAGTGTTTTCGTTCAATGATATTCTGGCTCCGCTGGCATCAGGATGGATATTTTTTTTCCGGTGAACGCCGTGTCCCAGAAATCGATACCACGCCGAGGGCGACGATCTCCTTCACCTATACTTTAATTCTCGTCCGCACTGCTAGATGTCGGAATAACTTAGCTTTCCCGTATAGTTAGTTACTTCATTTCAAGCAGACTCGCGAAAAAGAATAAACACGGTATATATATTCAACCATTAATATACATACATTTGTCCATGAAAAAAAAACACAGATAACTATAAGAACATCATTCCATTTTATTTACGCGAATGACATTTCTTCATCATTTTCTCATCACTTATCCGTACCAAAAAGAATAAAAATCACACGAATAAAAGGAGGAAAAGAAACCATGGCAATTCGGTGCGTAATGTAGAATACTACCACGCCTTCGTAAACTATGTATACATATATAGGTACATATAATATCATTGCGTTCTAATTGTAAATGTGTAACAATCAATCCGACGTATGCAACACAATAATTTGCTCGGCCACAGAAACATATAATAAAAAAAATAGGGAACGAAAGAGGGACATGGAATAAAAATGTACAGGTTACTGCTAGATAAGTGTCCAAGGCGTGGTTTCTTTTTTCTGTTTTTCTTTTACTTCCGAATGTTGCGCACATTGTAAAAATATGTTAAATGAGGGTCGCGAAACGTCGGTAAAAATTAATCGAAAAAACTACTTGCACATTACATTAGCAATTCTAACCTAAAGTTTTTTCATCTCCATAAATCAATAACCAATCATATCGTTCCAGAATGTACTGATTATTTATTTGCTTCGATCTACGCTCCATCAATTTTTGGTTACAGATAGATTTGAAAAAAAAAATAGAATTAAGTCTAAAAAATCCGCATCCAAGCAATCGTCCGATGAACCTACCACACTCGCCGTGTTCTATTTCACGTTTTCTATTTATTTCAATAAAATATACATGCGAACAAATAACACAATAGGCACGCGCAGATCTTGGCATAAATACATCAGTACCTTCAAATTCGGGTGTTGGCTACTGAACTCTCGTTGAGTTTCGTTGGTTTTAGTAAATACTCGTAAATCCCGCAATTATCATTTTTTTTTCTCAAAACTCATTACAGCATGCTAGATCCGTTTTCCAAAACTGCACTTTCCCTGCAGAAAAAAGGCACGAACTGGCGGAATAGTCGGCCTAACTGTATAATATTTTTATTTATTTATTATGGATGGAACTTTTTCACAATACAATATCATCATTTTTTTCTTATTCCACAGTAACAAATACGACGGTCAAGGTAATCCTCCGCGATCCTTATTTTTAATGAAAGTTAGCGACATAGTGTGAACAGCTCCCGTTACAGCGGTAATTCAATACGGATAAAATAACTCGTTTTGATTTCACGGGACAGGATCCAATTGTTTCTTTTTCTTTTAATTTAAATGAAGCAGACCTCGCACAAAGTTTGGAGTTATTTGCCAACCGATAAAGCATCCCCCCCCCCCCGACGTCATAATCCTCGTCTAAGATTGAAATATAATAAACATTAATTCACATTAATATTGCCGAAATACTTATAGTTTTCTTCTCTCTTTTTTCTAACCTTTTCAATAATTATGAAAAATCGAAAGAAAGAAAAAAAGATATATTTTCATCTATTACACTCTTTGGGACTCCCGACACTACGTGGCTAGCCTTTCCGGTTTCCGTTCTTTTTTTTAATTTATATTTTCCTTTTCTCGCCTCAGTGAGTACGTATTGCATTACAATGTTCATCATTATAATTTCTATATCGTTATTTTATAGCAATTAAATGTAATTTATATATATATATATATATATATATATATATATTCATATATATACGAGTCCTTTTTGTAAATGTGTGTGTGTATATACACATATATCTTATGACTACGTGTATACTATGCTGTATTTTACTGTTTAAAGTGTCTATGTGAAACGGTATATTTTTTATTGTCCGTGGTGTATCGAATAGTAATATACATTTTTTAAATCTTTATCCATTTTGGTACTTGTGTGGGTGCGTGTATGTGCGCGAGTGCTCGTGTGTTGTGTGTATGGCCATGGATAGCGCAATTGCATATCCACCTGGTATTCTGCGTATAATTGGAAGTCACAAGGTAGATTTTTCTTTTCGAATTGCGCGAAGCTTGTTTTCCGAACCTTCCGAAACAGCTTTATTTATTCGTATGCGATATTCGGTGCAGCGAGGCACCGGAGAGCTATTTGCCTGTGCATTAAGGCCGACCGAGAGTCGCGAGGACTGCAGTCACGTGCGATGAAAAACCAAAAGATGAAAATGAAGTAAGAAAAAACTGGAATAATAGATATTAATAAAAGTTGACAATACTCGCCAAGAACGCTCTCGATGCACCGAATCGTACGAATCTGAACTCTTATTTTAGCACAATCGCATCGAAAAAACAGCCTACCTCCGATATTAAACTCACTTTCCGTCGGTACTATTCGGCAACTAGGCAAGCTCGGTCGTTCACGGAAGGCATCGTATGGTATTTTCACTTATTTATTTTTTCTTATTAAATCGTTGCTTTAACAATCGTAAAAATGTTTCATCTTATTCCCTTCATGAATCACTTCTTTTTTTTTAGGAATTATATACGTGAAATATTTGCCAATACCGACGAATGGAACAGTGTATTTAAAAAAAAAAAATTTCTATAGTTTTCGTTTTGCGGTAAGCTTTGCTCGTTTGAAAAGGAGTAGCGTTGTATTCGATAGATTTGTGTCTTTTCTTTGACGGAAGTTCTGGCTATTCTCTTTTTGTTGTTATTGTAAATATGTATTGGCAACTCGTTTGATCGGCGAGAACAACAAATTTCTATAGCTTGTCTTTTTCTTTGCGACTGAATTACTGAAAAACAATGTATTTGTAAATTCGAAGTTATTGTTGAATTGCGCAGTTTCTATATTGTTTGCTTTCGTTGTTAAACGTTTAAGAGATCGGCGCTGAAGCGCGGACGATGGTAAGGTAAGGTTGTCGATTAGATTGAAGAAGCTACGAGTGACGCTAAAGTATTTCTCTGCTCTATGGCTTTAACGTCAACATTTTTCATCTTTATTTTAAAATTTTGTATTTTTTTCTCAATCATTGTAGTACACGTCAAGAATTCACGCGAAGTCCACGTACGAGCGCTGATTTATTGTCTTCATTTCTTATAACCCGTGACGGCTCGATATCATCGTGTGTGTGTGTGTGTGTGTGTGTGTGTGTGTGTGTGTGTGTGTGTGTGTGTGTGTGTGTGTGTGTGTGTGTGTGTGTGTGTGTGTGTGTGTGTGTGTGTGTGTGTGTGTGTGTGTGTGTGTGTGTGTGTGTGTGTGTGTGTGTGTGCGCGCGCGCGCGTATATGTATATATAAATACACTCCTGTCTCGAACCAACAAATGGCACACATTCGTAGGAATGGTGACAGAAAAATGCGGTCGGAACGAAATTGAGAAAAATGCAAAAAAATTAAATGTGTGTATGTGTGTGTGTGAGCGTATGTGTATTATTAACGTAGCCGTAATAATCGAATAAATACTAAATTTGTATAGCTGTTTTTACACAATCTTATCGACCAAAGAACGAACGAGTGAAAAGTATATTCTAGTTGTAAAGAATAATTCAACTGATTTATTCACTTTGTCAATTACCATCAATTATGGTGATTTTTGCGCTTCTTTCGGGAAGACCTTTCCAATTCAATTGTTCGTGACATAATGTCCGAAAGTGACCACTGATGCAAATGCAAATACTCGTAAGAAAAATTTGTAAAGTTATTATAATTTCAACATGGGGCCCGAATTCGTATCCAATAGCTGCTAATAACTAATGCATTTTAGTAAATCGATGGAATTTTTTGCCAATTAACAGAATGCGATATCGAAACAAAAAAAAAACGTACGTGCATAACGTACAAGTAGTTTCTGTTGTTAACCAAATAAACTCTCCCTTCTCAAAAGATAAAACTTAGAACAGTTAATTTATGCAATTAAAATAAAAAATCACGTATTTTAGTATTTTACACGTGATTCGTTCATTAAAGAATTACATATTAGTACCGACGCTTGTGTGGTATAGAGTGATTCGTAAAATTCCATAAAAATTAGTTTCGGTAATCTGGTGCTAAATAACCGACGCTTACAGCTCCTCCGAACCACCCAAAATAAACACTACGACCACGAATGTTTGGGACTCTTCATAAAATCTTCGGAAAAGTTTTGCAAAAGAGGCGAACACAATCTGCAAAGTAAGTAAAATTGCTTGTTCTGTGTTTATTGTTCTTTTGGCACGTGTTTGTGGACCATTCGGCGAAAATAAGTTGAAAATTGGAGGAAAAAAATTCACGAAAATGCCTTCGGTTACGTATCGACGATAGACCGTGTTTTAGAGAGAAGAAAGTTTAATAGAGACCTGTGTCGACCGTACGAACGATCATTTAAGTTCTATAGTATATAATATATTATTAGTTATATAAAAATATATTTCTTAAGTGTTAACACTATAATAAATGGGTATTGATAAGCATCATATCTGCTTATTCGTAGGATGAATATATATGAACACGATGCCTGTCGCGGATAACCGAAGCTTCTACGTGAGGAAGTAAATTTCAGCATTATTATCATCGTTATCATAGTCGTATCATAAACGTTATCATTAATATTCATTTAAATTTCTTTCGTTTGCTGGGTTAAATATGCTTTATCTGTGTGGCAATTATACGCGGTTACCTCGGTAATATTTATCAATAACAATATCACTTATCACTTCTGGTATGTGTAAATAAAAAAGACGAATAAACTGTTATAAAATACATTCTCGAGTATCGTCATCTTGCAAAGACATCTTTCTGCTCGTGTCGCTGCTTTTATCTAGGTTTTTCGAACGAATTTATAAAAGAGAGAGAAAGAGAAGAAAAGTCATACAAATATCGTACCGCTTTGTAATAGTACACTATTGGAAGCATTAATATCATATTTCAATCGTTTGATCTCTTTCATTTAAATCAAACCCGACAGGATCTCTCGGTCAATCGATGATCGCTCTGCGAGCGAAACGTCGCCGATTTTGAGTTTTTTCCCGTGTGTGTGTGTGTGTGTGTATATGTATGTGTGTATATGTATGTGTATATATATATATATATATATATATATATATATATGTGTGTGTGTGTGTGTGTGTGTGTGTGTGTGTGTGTGTGTGTGTGTGTGTGTGCACACACACACATATATCGCTTTTGCACTCTAGAATTTTTCCCCGGGACGTGTTCTGATTCGCTCGAAATAATGGAAAATTTGACACTTCGATTTTGGCAAGTGACAACGCGTTGAAACGAAAAAATTGTGACAAGCGTGAGAATGCAAAGGTTCTAAAATCTAGATTAAAAAACGCGTATTTCGGGAATGTGGCATGAGATTAGAATCAATAGTATCTCGTTCAACGTGCATTTTAAGCGCTCTGACGCCAACTCATGATAAGTACATACGATTGTCCGATTTCACAAGACTTGAGTTGCTCTTTCATTTTGCTTTTTTTTCGTTCTTCAGAAGCTTCGCGATGGCCTTTAATGTGACATTTCCTTGCATATATTTCGACGGTTGAAAAACGAGCGATTTCTTCGTGGCTGTGTTTTCCTTTAAAAAAAAAAAGAAAAACACGGATAAAATGTCCACTTTTGTCGTTTGTCTATTTGTTTTTCGTTCTCGCTGAACTCTGTCATTGGAATATGTTCGGTATACGAATAATTAGAATTAAGAGAAAAAAGAGGAGACTCTCGGTAGGAATGTGTTTCGAACAATAAATTGCGGTCGTTCCCTTATCGTTTCTTCTCTTCACGTTCATTTCTCGACAAGAAAAAAAGCTTTTACTACGTAATTGAAGGGCGTATTAGATGTTTCAAATAAACTAAAAATAAAACGTCTGAATGAAACATCCCACTTTGAATTTTTTTCAAATCTATACCTGCAAAAAGTGTCTACGCGTTTTTGAAAAATACATAAAAACTGTTTTGTCTTTCGTCGAGCCGCGGCAGCTTGCAATAACTGAAGCTCATTGCGTGCTTACTGAATAATAAAAAAATAATAATCGCGATACTCGCTTATATTTGTCCAGACGCATACCCAATCGTTATACAATATAATCTATATTCTTAATTTCGATTCTTTGTTTCGTTCAACATTCTCGTCCTCACGCGTATCATAACGAGCATAATTTGAATTATGCCCGTTACCGGTGTTTATAATTGCAATGTTGGAAGTTTGCGAAGTTCTTAAAGAACTTGTTTACTTTTTGCTCGTGGGACTTTTATAATCTTACATCGTCTATTTTTTTATTAATATAACTTTTATTTTCTTAATTCCTCTTCAAAAAGTATTCCGTTGTATACTTAAATCTTTTTTCATCTTATAGTAAACGCGCCGTTTCAAATGTTGGCGGCCGTTATTTTTCACCGTTTTTTTTTATCCGCAACATCTCGAGCGAATGATGACTAACAAATTTGTACATTTATTAGTTCTTCTTATTATTGTCATGGTATATATATTTTGTTAATAAAAATAATAAAATATTATGTATATTATATAATAGATTATTGCATTATGCATTTTTGGTACCGTTACGTGTTGTTTGTTGGCTTATTGTTTTTTTCTTCTTCAATTCGTTCACCCCTTTTGTATTGTAATCTCAACTCACTTGGGCAATTTTGTGGATAGATTCGTTTTATACACATCGCAAACGCGACTCATTATTATTACTCTCAATTTTCTTTATAATTCGGAAGCGCAAACGTACGGCCGAATTTTTTTGGCATCGGCGATCCGTTTCACCCTTTCCTTTTTTTTTCATTTTTGGCTCCATCCTTATCTCGTTATGTCTGTGTGATGTTAGGTTTTTTTTTTAATTTTATAAACGCCACTAAGAAATAAACGCTTCTCTATCTCGAATCTAAATTCATTCTGAAACTGTGTGCGTTTCAAGGAAGCTTTACCCGAAGCTTTCGACGTTATAATCGGTGTATAAAGCTTAAATGCTAAGCCCTGAATGAAGGAAGTTGCCGCTTCCCTTCTCTTTGCTTTCATACGTACTTGGCTCGGTGAGCGGACTTTGTGTGTGTGTGTGTGTGTGTGTGTGTGTGTGTGTATGCTTGCGTGCGAGCGCGCGCGCGTGCGTGTATATATATAATTTTTATTAAAAAAAATATATATATATACATACACATTTTTGGCGAAATAGCGAAACGGCGACGACGAAAACGTCGACATCTACGATGCCGTGAAGTTGTCACTATTCTCTGTATGGCTTGCAGTACGAGTAACGATGGTTCATGTGCTGACTGTAGGAACCCGAGTGGGAGAATCGCTTCAGGCACTTTGAACACTGGAAGGGTTTTTCGCCGGTATGAAGCCTCTTGTGTTCCGTGAGATGATGCTTGTGCTTAAAAGCACGTGTGCATTTCTCGCATTTATAAGGCCTTTGCCCTGTTGAACCAAAGTGATTACATTTCATTAAAAGAAATCTTCTCGTAGCTCAATACAAGAAGAACCATGCGATTGGTCTAACAAGAAACATCCCTCAGGTAACACCCTTCGATTTTGTTGAAACTTGGATATGTTATGAAGCACCGAAAAGTAAGCGATACGTATTTTTTTTATCGGCGGAAAAACGGTTTTAAAGGGTGAAACGAGCCCTCGAAAATAGGGGTGTTTTTCGTTTTTTGTCGATAACATTATTGTTCTTATCTCCAATGTATAGTGCACGAAAAAATAAACATTGTTGCAATTTTAAATTTTTTAATATCTCGTACCGTTAAAACGTTATCGACGAAAAACGAAAAATATCCCCATTTTTTAGGGTACGTTTCAGCCCTTAAAACCGTTTTTCCGCCGATAAAAAAATACGTATCGCTTACTTTTCGGTGCTTTATACATATTCAAATTTCAACAAAATCGAAGGGTCACCTGAGGGATGTTCCTTGTAAGTCGCAATCCAATTAAAAAGTTGTCGAATTCGTTCATTTTTAAATAGCTTGTTGATTGCACCAGCTTGGCATTATATACTGCTTTGGACATCGAAAACGTTTTTTTGCGTTTTAGAAAAGACTATGAGAATGTTCTTGCGATAGAAAAAAACCGAGAACAAATTGATAGGCGAACTTCTTCTCAGTACTTGATAAATTAGGATATTTATTTTTCATTCTTCAAATGGATAGTGGCAGATTTAAAGATAGACATTCCCAGTTTACCGCGAATTATCCCAGGTTTCGAGCGAAATAATGCTGATGTCTACCATCGGATGAACATTTCTGTTATTTTTTTTCACATAATGCAATGCTTTGGGTGTCAGAATGCGTTTTTTCTAGTGTGACTAGGAGCTATCACTCTTTGATTTGCGATTAGCCCAACCGAAAGAGCATTTTCTAGCCTCTTCTCAATGCAGTTTAATTTGGTAATTGAAACGGTTTTTTTTTTAATAACATACATCAGGGAGGTGTAGATCCTTCCTCTAGCAATTAGACTTCGATTGTAAACATTTCAAGATATTCGGTCCAGGCTTTTTTTAAGAAAGTTCCGACACCTTTTCATGGATTTATTGAGTGTCATTTCGCTTTTAAAAATGTCACGTAAATCAATGTGAAGACGAATTTTTCCTAAGTTACGCGGAATAGACTAGACTCTCCAACTGTCCAGGTACTGAATTTTTCATTGAAATTTTTGTTATCGGAAACGCACAACCAAAACAAAACGATAGCGGAAAACAAGCCGTAGTTTTCTCGAACTTACCGGAATGTTCGTACTTGTGCCTGGCGAGTGAGCTGTGCTTGGAGAATGTTTTGTCGCACTGATCACAAAAGTATAAGCCTTCTTGCTCGTTTTCGGCGGGTGGCGGTGCTTCCGTTGTTGTATTGACCACGGGTGGTTCTACGGTCTTCGCTTGGCTGGCGGATGTGCTCTGCAAATACGAATAGTGATTGCACATCGTATCGAAAAAGAAAGATAAAAAAGATCGTGAACCGACGGTCTCGAATGAAAAGTAACGTTTCATCAAAATGTCAAGTTGATCGCAAGTTCAGTGAAACATACAGTCGCGTTATAGAGCGTTCAAGTTCATTATTTCGATGTATTTTGTACATGGAACTATTGATTCATTTTACAAGCATTCGTGCTTGATATTTGCGAGATTTTTCAATTTTTTCCACTAAATTGTCTTATAGTACTTCTCAGAATATTGTCCGCTAAAAAAGCTATAATCGCGAACGTGACCAACATATTGGGACGTTAAATAAGTTTTGGCTGTTTTCCAACAGATCGCGTTACCAGAATCGCGTGCGTGTAGTTTAAGAGGTACTTCTATTGTACTTCTATAAAGTACAATAAGAAGAGCTTCTATAAAGAATAAGCTTCTATAAAGCAATAGCTTCTATAAAGCTAGCTTCATAAGCAATAAGCTTCCATAAAGAAGCTTATTGTACTTCTATAAAGAAGTACAATAAGCAAGCTCGAAATTCACGATGTTGAAATATACATCGTTGGAATGCAACGAAAAATATTAATTTACGCATTTTCTTCATCACCCAAAATCTTATTCAGCATATTTGGGCTTCAGATTTCTTACAAGGATCCTAAAAACAATCGGGGGTTTTTTGCAGCCCCAATCGACCAAAAAAAAGATCAAGCTACTGGACTTTCGTTGCGTTCCAACGATGCAAACTTCAATATCATTTGAAATTCAGTCTATGTCAGTTCGCCGAACTGTAAACAATTTTTGTTTCATAGTGTTAAACATGTCCATTTTCGTGCCAAGAAAAAAGAGTATTTGCGTGGAATTATACTGTACTCCTGCATTAAAAAAAGATCTGCAGCTGAAGCGCACAGAATTCTTATTGAAACTTACGGCGACCATGCTCTGTCGGAAACGACATGCAGAAACTGGTTTAGACGCTTCAAAAATAATGATTTTTACGCGTTGAATTGGAGGCATTACTTCATGAAGACTCATGTCAGACGCTAGCTGAACTTGCAGAATCATTAGGAGTTGATGACACCAAAGTTTCGAAACGTTTGAAAGCATTAGGAATGACTTTTTATAATAAAGCATCAATTTTTACGAAAAAATAGCGAGAACTTATAAAACATGTCAATATTTCCGTATGTTTTGTTGCTAGGTCTTTATGGTCAACGGATCGACGTACCTTGACTATGATTTCCTCGGTATGGACGACCTCGGGTTTCCTAACTTCCCCGCAATCGGTTGTCTCCTCGTCGATAACAAGCGGCGAATCATCGATGTCTTCGATATCATTGTGAGTTTGAGAAATTGGACGACTTTGTTCCTCCTTAGGGCCACAGGGTGACGCGGTGTGTCTGCTCGAGCCCCCGTCACTGTCCTTCACGACGGATATCGTGTAAGCTTCTTTTTTTGACAGGTCAAGCGGTTGTTCGAGATTCGTATGATTGCCAAGACTCGCAAGTGGTACGAGAGCCGGTATCTTTGATTCCCTGCGATCTCTTGCCCGAGAATTTTGGAACCAAACCTGGAGTAAGCGAACGAGAGGATGAGTAAAATTAGCCATCGCGTTTTAAAATCTTCTCATAGGGAAGAAATGCAAAAGGTAGAAGCGTACCTGAACGACCCGAGTAGGGAAATTAATATAATTTGCTATCATGGCAATTTCTTCCTTCTTGGGGCGCGGATTGATCGCGTAATAACCTTTTAGAACGGCCAACTGTTCATCGTCGATCAACGAGCGCGCTCGGACCCTTCTGCCAGATTCATTTTGCGGTTGTGTGCTCTCTTCGTCGTCCGTATCCCCCTCGGAAGTGTCGACACCATTGTCTTCGGCTTTTCTCTTGTAGATAGGACGTTCCGACGATGGTGGATTGACGTCCTCGAGCTTCGCAGCGAGTCCCTCGCTCTGTGAGTCACACTGATCGGGCACTTGCCAGTCCTGACTTTGCGTCATTTCACTCGACATCTCGCTGTCCTGGTCATCAAACGACAATTGAGCCCACAAATTCGTCTACTTATTTTTTTTACGTCTCATGCGTTTGTTCACGTTTCAAAAATGCGTGCAATTTTTTTCAAACAAATAATTTTCCAAAATAGTCATCGTGTTTCGTTGACAATTACCTGATAATCTTCATCGTACTCCCGCTTGATAGTAGCAGGAGACGAGGCTAACTTTCTGACATTTGCCTCGAGCAATTGTTTCGTTACTGAAGTGTTGACCGTCTCGAGAATTCGTCTGACCGCGTCCATACCCTGGGGATCCGTTGGCAACGGTGAATTTTTTCCCTCCGTGCCTTCGGTGCCCTCGGAATCGGCGGTCGAAGGGCTCATCGCCTCGCGGTGCGATTCAAATTGTTCGGCAACCTCGTCCAATCGTTTCGTGTGCAACTGATTGAGAATCTTTCCTATCGACGACTGCAGAAAATAACTACCAAAGCCCATCATTTGGGGTAGAAGGGTCGGCATATCGTAGATACCTGACGAAAGAAAAACAATTCGTTATATCGATCACCAAGAAAAATGGGCCCTCTTTTCTAGTTATGCGATTCCTCTTCGATTTTAAACTTTGGCTCAACATTCAGTTTTCTCATTCACCGATTGGCGATTATTTATTTGCTGATATTACGCGCCGAGTCGGTACATTGATAAGTATTGGAGTGTTTCAAACCTGCTCCGTCTCGCTGTATATCTTGATAGTCCAAGGGCGACAGCTTCGGCAATATTGGCATGAAAGTGTTGTTGTTTGAAACGTGAAGATCGACAATGTCCCGGCGTGGATTGGACAGATTTTGCTGGGACTTCTTTGCGACGCGCTCGACACTTGACGTTATCGAGCTCTGTCGGGATTTTTTCAGATTCACAATCAAACACTTCTTCGATGTCATGTGACTCGAGTACGAGCCCGAGTGCGAGAAACGTTTCCCGCAATTGTTGCATTGGAATGGCTTTTCTCCGCTGTGAATTCGAAGATGTTCCTATGCAAAAATGAACAAACGGATATTAATCATCACTATGAAAGTAGTTGCTTTTCTTTTTATTGTACCAAAAAAAAAACATAACTTGAACGTGTATACCTTGAGATGATGTTTGAATTTGAAAGCTTTTTCACAGTGTGGGCACTTGAATTTACGCAAAACTGCGCTCTCGTCGTGGCTGATCATGTGCCTTTGCAGCCGATAGACGTTCGCAAATGTCTTATTGCACACTTTGCAGGACTGAAAACAAAAAAAAACCATCAAATAAATTTACATCAAAAGCAAGCAACAAATAGCTTGGCTGCTACCTTTTTATTTCGAAAAATCCTGACGAAATCCGAAACGGATAACATTGATATTATGCGATAATAGTAATTATCGCGAGCGTATAAAAATATTCTTAAGGCAAAATATTGTAACGAGTGCATGAGTTATAACTAAAATGAAGATCCAACGATATTGAAATATTGATAAAGAATAAAACTTACAACTTGGGAAAATTGAGCGTTCAAATCGTGCTTGTCGATGCTGGCGAAGGAGGTTTTGTGGATGTCCTCGAGATGAAGCTGAAGAACGTGTGAGTTTCTACAAATCATGCCACACTGTGGGCATCTCTCGCCCTGCTGCTTCGTCGAGCCGGCCTCGCCTCCACCACCACTACTGGCCACACCGGCGCCTCCTCTAGCGGCTTCACCTCCTGTTCCTCCTCCTCCGCCGCTGCTGCTGCCCCCACCACGACCGGCTCCGTCGGTTGCAGCCCCACCCGCGCAATCTGCAACTTCGGCGAGCTCGGCGCCGGCTTCGTCCTCGCTGCACCCTTTGGAAAACAAAAGATCGCGGAAAGTAAATAAACGAGACCGAGAGACGAGCAAACGTAAAACAGGCGAACCCGCAAGTTATAAACAGCCGAAAATATATATACGTATTTCATTATTTACGTAATGTTATTTTTCGTTACACGTGCTACTGAACTTGGATGCATTTTTTTTTTATATCCATCATCGCATCTTTATTTATTTAGTCGTTATCGTAGCTATGTTTGTGCGCAACATTGATATTATTTCATCTCCATTCATTTTTACGATCTCGTTTAATATCCGATTGTACACTGAGGCCAAGTAGAGGCCACGTGACATACGAGTGCGCGAGACATATCTAAAAATTTCGAAAGGAAATTTCTCAGAGATTAATAATATTTTGGGCAAAAGCAAAGCGTCAAGCTGCGCGGTGTTGAATTCTACAGGGCTAGATGCTTTGTTTTTTTTTCTTCAGAAAATCTTAATCATCTATGAGAAAACTCTGTTCGAAAATTTGTGAGGTTATGTTGACTTGTTACACGCTGGTAACCTTACCAATGTATATGTTATCTTAAAAGCACTCTTGCCAGATACAATTTAAATGTCTCCCGCGCACGCTGAATCGGCTCTTTTCAATATAAGCTCGGACGTTTGTTTCTTCGTTTCTCCCAAATCGCCTCTTGGACCATAATTTTCAATCTTTAGGGGTTAGGCTACTGTGAAAATGACAAACACCCGTTCGTCGCTCGAAGCATCTAAAAATGAAGGGAAATGTCTAACATGTCGTGCAGAAATAGCAGATTAAAGGAAAACTTATGATTATAACGATAAAACTGCTAGTATAACATTAAACGCGTTTTTCTCGAAACTGTGGTTTTTAAGACGGTGTACACGATTTCTCGACATCTAATTAACGGATTGACTTGAAATTTAGTACACTTATTCAGTGTAATGGTCGTTTAGTTTTGAGCAACGTTTTTCTTAACAATTTTTAAAATTCGTTATGAACAATAATGGTTCCATTTTCCATAGAAAAATCGAACGAAAAAAACATTTTTTTTGATGATTGAAACACGATAACAAAAAAAAACTCAGCCAACTTCTTGCCAATATTATCTATTTTAAGGAAAAAACTTTTTTTTGTTCAGATGAACCGGGTGTTCAAAATCAAACAGCCCGTTGAGCCCCTTACGTTCAAAGGTCCTTCGCGAGATTCTTTATAACTTCTTTCATTGTTAATATTTTTAATTGAAATTTGGTACACAACTTTGTTCATGTACATCAAAATGAATGTCCAAACGATTTTTCAATCATCTTATTGATTCCTTCAAAAAGCATGTTTTTGAATCATCCTGATTTTCGGGTAGCCACAGTAGCCTGAGCCCTTAAGAGGGCGATTATTTTTATTTTGTATAAGAGCAAAAATTATCATTCGTATACAAATATTACGTATCGAAAAAAACATTTTTAAAACAAAAAATATATTTAAAAAAACGCCCGCGTAAAGACGCCCGAAAAAAAAGAATTTTCTCATTCCATTTTTATCGCATCAGCAAGTATTCATAATTTATTACTATGTCGACAAATTTTTGTATGCCCTGAGTCTCCTACAATTGTCTGCGGGTCAAGCTCATTCGCTTCAACCCGTGCAGAAATGTGACCGGGCATTCCCCACTTTGTGTCCGGCCCTGACCAGACTTGCCTTGCCTGATTTACCTGACCGGGCCCTCCCATGAACCAAACCGGAAAGATCGCAAAATCGTTTTTTTACGGCTTACCCTCTATGTTTGGAAATTACAATCTTCTGGCCAGGATACATTGCGAGCAAGTACATCTTCACATAATATCTACCCGGCCAGAACATAGACATATTTTCAAAAGTGGATCCTGTCTTTAATAACTAAAGAAAAGCTACTTTTCTTTTGACCTCATCAAATATATTTATAATTTATTGGGATGAAACTCATACATCTGTTGTAATTCTATTCATCATTAAAAGCAAAATGATTTCATCAATGATAATCGACGAGGATAACAATGCTTATAATAAATACCGGGATTACGATAACTAATAATTTGAGCATCAAGAATAGCAAAATTATTTGATGAGGCAAAAAAGTAAAGCAGGTCATTCGTGGTTTTTGAACGCCTTGTCGTCATGTTGGGAAATATCAATATTCTGGCCGGGAAGACATTAACTGAATGTATTTCGCCAACAATCCGCCAGGTGGCTACAGGCGAAGAGCTTCGCGTAAGCAAGGTACTATCGTACGAGGATAAAAGTTCGTCCTGTGAGTTGTACCACGTATAGAAGTGTTATGCTTACAGGGTGCACTTACGCTTATGATTTGGCGATACTCGCAAAATAACCCTTTGCACTCTAGGCCTTTTTCGCTCGCATAGTGATCTGTGTACGGATTTCTGTCTCTTTGCCCGTCAGAAAATGCGAGCAAGCGTATATATACACTCTTATACTACCTTAGCAAGTAGATAACCAACAAACAATATGTTGTCGAAATACTAAATTTAATACACTCCCGATTTTACCTCCTCAAGGATTCCAAAAACGCCGAAACGCCATTTTTTATTTTCTCCTTTGTTCCTGGTTATTTCCCGATCTATTCCCTACAACTTTCCTGGTCAGTTACCGCTTGTTCTCTGGCCCGTTCAGGATCAGTTCCCCAGGAAGAAACGGCGGATCGGGACCTACATTGTATCAGACCCGTTACATTGCGAACCTGTTCCAGGGTGGAAGGCCCGAGTAGATCCTGATATTATCTAGGGAAAGTAGATCAGGGGCAGTACTTTTTCACGACTTGAATTTCTACACGGGAATATCTCCAAAACGTGATCCGCATCCTCAATCGCTAAAATCCACAGTCCAGGTATATAAAAGTACATCCAAGAGCACTCCTTCCGCCCATTTCGTTGAATAATAAAGTTTATTCCACATCCTCCGCACATTGCGTGCAGTTGAAACCTCGCTCAGAGAAATCGTTCTGAACAAAACTGCATATATCCTTAATGGATAAACACAAACTGTTGCAAAACTTATCAAAGTCATCGTCTTCAAGTTAACATCGTTGCAATACAACGAAAATTCTTTGTTTTTCCCTTTTATCGTTGAACAAAATATTGTTTTCAGATAAAAATTCTACATCTCTAAACAATCGACATGAAAAATAATCGTCGAATTTCCGTACTAGAGATCACGAAATTCGAGCACTTGAAAAATTACAATTCCATTGCCTTCCAGCGATGCAACCTTCAATGCTATTCAAACTCGGCAGTCATATCGAATACTTCGTTATCCATCGACGAGTAGGTGATAGCGAAAATCAATTTTCCCACGTGTCGAAATACACGTGCAGCTTTCCAACGCATCGTCAATCTCTTTAGCCAGCGATGATATTGACCCAAACGATGGTAACTTTTATTTCCCTCGTTGCTTGCTTACAAGCATACGAGTATAATCCGCGTGAATATCCTCTATTGCGGGTTCGTACGTTATAACGTGGAATTGCGGCGGGGGGGGGGGGTAGGGGAGCTGGCATCGAAAAGTGCTGCGACGTTTGCCATCCATAAATCTGTGTGTAGGAGCGAGGGGGGCCCTTTCTCCGTGAGGGAGCATTTTTGCAGGGGATATTCTCGCTCCTATTTATCCCCTCCCGCTATTTTCACCCTACCGTATATCGTCGGAGCTTAATTTGACTGCTGTTGTGCTTTGAGTCTCGCGAACAAAACGCAGCGTGGAAAGAGGCGAGCGCGAGGGGGGGATAAAAAAACCGAATAGGCTTTCCGGGGTCCGGCGAATCCACTCTCGCGCGAGTCGCATTGTTCGCTCTATATCTCTTTCGCATATATACACGTGAGGTAGAACGTGTGTGTGCGTATTAGGGACACGCCGATGGCGCGTGCGAGTTACCCTCGGGAAGTGGGGGAGGGGGTGCTTATGGGGGACGCGTGTCAATGCACGCGGGTTCTTGCGGGCACGGGGAAAGTGGCACATGGCTTGCTCGACGAGGGGTGAAAAGGAAGGAATCGAGATTCGCCATCCTTTATGAAAAGACTCGTATTGCGGAATGGACGTAACGAATCGAATTTATGATCCGAAGTCAGGCGGCTTACGCCCTTCTGTTTGTCGAAAGTTGATACATACATGTATGTATATTGTGGGGAGAGGGCGGGGGGGGGGGGGGGGGGGGATGCATGTACGATTTTTCGGGGTTCGTTCAACCCCTCGGTACCTATCCTCGATAGGTTCGTCCTATCGTGCCGTGTGTGCATCCCGTCGCCGAATAACTTTTCTGGGCTTCATTGTTCTCGGCCACGGGAGTTTAAATGTCACAAACACGTGAGACGATGGTAGAAGGCGGGCTATGTTTCGACGTCGACGCCTTAACCCCCTGGCGGCGCGATGATTAACCAGAGGACGGGCGTCCCCGCTGAACATACTTGGCTACATGTGTATAAAGTTACTATTATCGGACATGTAAAGTAGATGAAATTTTCGTATTCTATATGTGGGGCATATTTTTTTCTTTCGACGACGATTTCGTGAGATATTCGTGCGCTCTGGATCAATGTAATTTTTGTATACGGGTACGCAAAGCCACGAATTGTAAAGCCCCCTGTATAGGGGCAGCGCAACATTCTGTCGCGCGCATCGTCACTGGGTTTGCCGAAAGTGGCGGGGATGATTTCTTTCATACGAATGCCGGTTTGGTAGGGGGGAATTATCATTAAACGATGATTAACTTCTCCTAGCGGGTGAATGAAATTCTAACGTTATCGGGGGGTGACGAAGGTTGGGGCTGAAATGTCATTGGGGTAACATTGGCCGAAGGCACACGGTGAAACGCGTTTGCGTTATGTGGCGTACTGATGTAAGAGGAACGTTGCTTCTTGCAGATATATGGCAGGCGCAGAAAAACTTCGATGACCGCGTCTAGGTTAGAGTACTGGAGGCCAAACTCCATGTGGGAAACGGTGGAAAAAGCGTGGCCGAAAATGTAAAAAGTTTAGGTACAACATTTCATCATTAGCTACGGTAACGAGTGACCAATCAATGCAGACATAGCCACACCACAATATGAACGTGAACGCGACAGTCTGATTAAACTTTGCAAAGTAAAAAAAACAGCTATAACAGATCAATAAAAGAACTAATTTATCTATAGAAATAATACTGAGAACATTTTTCGTAACGTAGTTGCTATGAGAGCGGAAATAAGAGCAACTAAAATCAGATGTACTTGACAAACAAAGAAAGCTATTCGCAGATGTACATTACTTGCATTGAGATTGGTATTTTTTCAATTACAAATTATTTTTTATTTTACATATGCCGATAATGGAAGACTAGAAAAGTATTAAAAATTTTGTTGTATTATATATATATATATATGTATATATATATATATATATATATATAAAGTAAATTAGTAATACTTTTCTAGTCTACATACACTACCGGCAAAGAGTTTCCGTACTAAAATTCGAACAAGTTCCGGAACGATTTTTTCTGCTATTTTGCCGATAGTTGACATAAATGAATTTAATAAACGGCATTTTAAAGGGGAGAAATTCACCTGCATTCGGTTTTTTTTCGAAAAATGTTTGCTATTGTTTTTACGACTAGTACCCTTTTTCAAAAACGACCATTTTTCGTATTTTTTGTTCCTTTTCTGGTGGACCCCGTTTACATACAATTTTTTTTTCTGCATTTCTTTGACCGGAATCATAAAGGGGGAAGCTCAAGCGTCGATTTTGTTTTTTTGTAACTTCATACGACTTTTTTTCTAAAGATATTTTGATTTTGTTTAAAAAAAGACAATTTGTAAAATAACGTGGTTTTTTTCTATTTTCAACGCAGTAAAATCGGTTAAAATCAATCGATTGACGTGACTATAAAACTATACAAATTTAACGGGGATCAAATGTCGAAAAAAAAGTCTGAAATAATTCTATTGCGTTATAGAAAATAGAAAAATACAATTTCTTCCTCTCTTGAAATTTTACCACAAACCCCTTAGTTCTCATGTTCCGGTAATTAAATCATCTGATTTTTTTTACCGAAAATAAGTGAAAAAAAAATTCGATAACAAAATCTGAAAAAATTCTCGCGAGTCAACGAAAACTGGTTCAACTTTTTTACTATCTTGAGGTTTTCCTTGAATCCTTGTCGTTTTTGCGTTACACGTTATTTTTCAAATTGTCTCTTTTTTTTAACAAAATCAAAATACCTTTAGAAAAAAAATCGGACGAAGCTTAAAAAAAAAACAAAATTGAAGCTTGAGCTTCCCCCTTGATGATTCCGGTCAAATAAATGCATTTAAAACTTTTTGTCTGTAAACGGGGTTCACCAGAAAAGGAACAAAAGAGGCGAAAAATGGTCGTTTTCGAAGAAGGGTACAAGTCGTAAAAAATGGTAAATTTTTTAAATAAAAAAAAACGCAATGACGGTGAATACCTCCCCTTGAAAATGTCGTTTATTTAATTAATTTATGTCAACTATCGGCGAAATGGCATAAAACATCGTTCCGGAACTTTTTTGAATTGTTGCCCGGAAACTTTTCGCCGGTAGAGTATGTGCGAATCAGATTGCAAGCGTACATTGAACGTTGTGGCCATCACTGTGCGTACCTTTTATGAGAGCAGCTGCTTGCGCCATTTTTTAAATCGATTTTAGGCTAAAAACATTAAAATTTATTTTTTATCGATTTCTCAATACTAAATCTTGATCGATCATTTTTTAACCCTCTATCCATGAAGGGGGGTCAAATCTGTCTGGGCAAAAATTAGAAAAACTCATTTTTCCGCGCATTGCTTGATATCTGTTTAAAAAAAATAACAATATCCGAAAAACTCCTGTTCGTCCTTCAAAAGTACATTCTAAGAATGAACCATGCATTTTTACAGATTTTTCTATCAATAATTCAGGGTGTGGTAGCGCGCAGACGAAAATGATCCCCCTTCATGGATTGAGTGCGCCGAAAAACCCTTCATGGATTGAGGGTTAATTTGTTGTGTGAACTTATTTTTAGTTCTTTGATAAAATTTTGAAACAAAATACGGGACCCATTATGAAAAATTATGGGGACGTTTAAAAATCTCTGAAGCCCCTCCATCTTGACGAACCTCGTAACCACCACTCGATGACCCCCTTCGAACTATGCAACTTTTGTAGAAAAAGTTTTCTCTTAAGTCTGATAGGTTAAAAAATATGCCTACTGCTCGTAGTTGTTGCCTCACTCGGTATATGGTTTGAAGTTTCGCTAAAACATATTAATAAGAAATTACACTGCGAGTGTGGAAATTTCAAATAATCGGGTCGAGCCGTTTTTGAGACAAGTTGCAAAAACTTTTCATGTCATTTGTCATTTCAGCTAAATGTATTTAATTTAATTGTACCTCAGTACAGAAAAAAGAAGAAACTATCGCATGCATAGTTCAGCTGTCGAATTCAACAGTAATGCCCTGTTGCGCAGTGATTGGCGGAATATTTTGGAACTTTGAACACGGAAAATCAAGTACGGAAGTTCGAACTCTTATTTAAGGACTCTTCTTACTTTAGACGCTAAAAAAGGCATTTTCATGATTTTTTTTTATCGTTTTACATTATAGATATTGATATAAAAATTGTTACACTTAATAAATACACTTTCGAAATACATTTAAAAAAAAGTTGTATGCGCCCAAATTGGGTTATTTATGTAACCCAAACAAACTTTAAATGCGTTTTTTTCGAAATAACGTTTTTGGACGACTTTCCGCGTAGAAATTTTGATGGGGCCCAAATCAGGGCCCGTTCAGGTTGCCTGACTGCCCTGGTAGGGCACTAATAAGGCAGCCGGAAAGGGCCCTACTAGCAAATGTAACGTTGTGTCACACATGAACCTGACCGGGTTGCCTGATCAGGCCCCTTTCGGGTGGCCTGCTCAGAAAGGAAGGCATATAATATTTCAAAAATTCAAAATGGAATGAACCACTTAATTTAGAGTTCCACTACAATGATTTTGTATCATAATTCGTCAATACCTGGCCTGCTGAAATGTTTTTGTTCGAAGAAAATATTTCGCCTATATGGGAATCGAACCTCGTACCTACCTACCCAAAGCTACGCACGCTGGCCCTATGCTAACGAGTGCTTGTAACATCTTGGTCGCAGATATGGCATAAGAGACCAAATGAATTCCTATAATTACTTGGTGTATCACATAAAGTATATCAATTAGTTAATATCATTGTGACAATTAAAGGGGTTTATCGAATAACATGCTATAGATTTTTCACACTTAACCTTACACACACACACACGCACGCACACATACGCGCACACACACACACACACACACACACACACACACACACACGCACACACGCACGCACGCACATATATATATATATATGTAACGTGTAAGCTACGATGCTGTAAAATCGAAGTTTCCAGGTGGAAAATAAGAGGTTATGTGCATCTTTCGACTGCCGAGGCAGTTATAGGGCAAGCCTATTTATGGCCTCATCATGGAAAGCCTTAGTAGGGCCTATGAGGGCAAGCCTTTTAGGGCCTAAATACTTCCTAAATACTAAATACTAAATAATTCCAATCCGGCCCGATCGGGGCCGGATCAGGATGTCCGTAAAAGGTGTTAGCCATCTCGCGTAGAAATTTCGATGGGGCCCAGATCAGGGCCCGATCAGGTTGCCTGACTGCCCTGGTAGGGCACTAATAAGGCAGCCTGAAAGGGCCCTACTAGGAAATGTAACGTTGTGTCACATATGGGCCTGATCTGGTTGCCTGATCAGGCCCCTATCAGGTTGCCTGATCAGAAAGAAATGCATATAATATTTCAAAAAACCAAAATGGAATGAACTACTTAATTTAGAGTTCCACTACAATGATTTTGTATAAAAATTCGTCATTCCCTGGCCTGCTGAAACGTTTTTGTTCGAAGAAAATATTTCGCCTATATGGGAATCGAACCTCGTACCTTCCTACCCAAAGCTAGGCACGCTGCCCCTATGCTACCGAGTGCTTGTAACATCTTGGTCCCAGATATGGCATAACAGACCAAATGAATTCCTATAATTATTTGTTGTATCACATCAAGTATATCAATTAGTTAATATCATTGTGACAATTAAAGAGGTTTATCGAATAACATGCTATAGATTTTTGAAACTTAACCTTATATATATATATATATATATATATATATATATATATATATATATATATATATATATATATATATATATATATAGTTCCTCTCTCTCTCTCTCTTCGCCTTACAAAGCTGCCGAAATCTTCTAACGCGCATCCGAGTTGCATAACATTTTTTGTCGTAACAGTCTATAGCAGCACCTTTTTTTAAATAGAATTCAGGAATGCATCGAAACTCCGAAGCTACGATGCTGTAAAATCGAAGTTTCCATGTGAAAAATGAGAGGTTATGTGCAACTAGCGACTGCTGAGGCAGGGATAGGGCAAGCCTATTTATGGCCTCATCAGGGAAAGCCATAGTAGGGCCTACTATGGCCTGCCCACCCTACCAAGGCTTGCCCTACCAAGGGCAAGCCTTGGTAGGGCCCTATCGGGGAAAGCCTTAGTAGGGCCACATTAGGGACAGCCTTAGTAAGGCCCTATCATGGAAAGCCTTATTAGGGCCTATCAGGGCAAGCCTTGGTAGGGCCCTATCGGGGAAAGCCTTAGTAGGATCTTATCAGGGACGGCCTTAGTAGGGCCATTTTAGTATAGCCTGATGTAGGGCCTAAATACTTCCGGCCCGATCGGGGCCGGATCAGGATGTCCGTAATAGGTGTTACCCCTATCACACCCCGATTTTGGCCTGATCCTGGTCAGGCTAACCCTAAGAAATTTCTACTCGGGCCCCGATAGGGGCCTGATCCTGGTCAGGCTAACCCTAAGAAATTTCTACTCGGGTTGTTGATAAAATCTTCGAAACTACTGAACCGATGCTTATGAAATTTTAACCACAGATTCTTTACAACTATAGCTAAAGCGCGTATCAAGGATTTAATTTTTTTTTGTTGATATTTACTTTTTTTGCCAAAAACGGCGAAAAAAACTTTGTTTCTCGAAAAATGTCCGCCATTTTCTTGTTTTTACTTACATAAAAAATCGTATGATATGCGCTATAGCCATTAACATACTGAATCTAAAACCGTTTGATTTTTTTGTTTCAGTTTATTCATCTCCGAGATTTCATTGACAACGCAGTCCTACAATGTTTTTAGGACATTTTTTTAACTACCATTTTCGTCTCTAAATAGTGACTTAAATAAATAAATACATTTTTTAAATGTCTTTCGAAAGTGTATTTGTTAATTAAGTGTAACTTTAATTAAGTGTAACTTTTATATCAATATCCATAATATAAACCTATCAATAAAATTCATGAAAATAGGCTTTTTTAGCGGCTAAAGTGAGAAGACCCCTTAAATATGATTGAACCAAATTGTCGCATTCAATAGTGTCATATTTTGCCACTAGGGTCGCTCCGATCGATACGGTACTGAACGACTCCATTCTGCGAAAGTGACCATCGCGTTGCATAGAGACGATCCACTAAGTTTTATTTGATTCGTTATTTCTGATAATGCTATTTGATTTGCACCACACAAGGCGTAGAGCGGGGAACTTGAGTCGAGTCGACCCGTACAGTGTCGAGACGAGTATACGGCACGTCGGGACGAGTCGACAGCAGCGCCACTGTACCGTAAGCTCCGACGTTTTTACGGATGCATCAGAACACAAAGTTCGGATTCTTTTGCTGTAGTCTCCGTGCTTGCCGGGGTTGCTCGAGATACGCCTATCTATGCGCTTTAATTGATGCTGATACACGAATGAATACGCGGCTCAAGTAGAGGTCACCACTTGAGCTGCTATTTAGGCGTATATTGTCAGTTCGTATACCGCTGGGTGTTAACGCGAAACAACGAACAACTCCGTCGATGACCCGTGGAAAAAGTTTTTCGAACTTTTCGCAAAAACAACTGGACCGAACGACTTGAAATTTGTTCAATCGACATCTATTAGGACGTTGAATAAGTTCTCGCTGTTTTCCAACAGATGGGGTTGCGTGTGCTTTAAGATGGTAACGCATCTATAAAGAAGTACTATAAATAAGCTTGGAATTCAGTGTATGTCATTTCGCCGAAGTGTAAACAACTTTTTTCTCATAGTGTTAAACATGTCAAATTTCGTGACAAAAAAAGTGTTTGCGGGGAATTTTACTGCACTACTTAACTTTTTTAAATCTGCAGCTGAAGCGCACGGAGCTCTTGCTGAGATATACGGCGACCATGCTCTCCTGGAAACAACATGCAATGATTGATTAAGACGCTTCAAAAATAATGATTTTGACGTGTTGAATTGGAGGCATTACTTCATGAAGACTCATGTCTGACGCTAGCTGAACTTGCAGAATCATTAGGAGTTGATCACACAACAGTTTCGAAACCTTTGAAAGCATTAGAGATGGATTTGTAAAATAAAGCATTAATTTTCACGAAAAGAGAGCGAGAACTTATTCAACATCCCAATAATTTCCAGAGGAAGAAGCTGCTCCAAATTCCTGGTAGAGACGTAAGATCCCTCAGAGTCTTAAGTAAAAAAGACAAGGTGATGAGCATTCGTGATCCAAGAATTAGAAAAAGAACTTCGCCAATTGCCACGTAGTGGAGATGGCGCGTTTTTCTTATTACCGTTGATATTATTGCAACGACGACAAGTGGATGTGATGTCGCAGGGTTGCGCGGGTCGCGGCCAAGAGCGATTATGATTATTGCTTGCTCTGCATAACCGGGTGCACGCGTATGAACGGAAACTACTGAACGCTTTTACTGAGCGTTTATTTACTTATTTTACTTTCCATCGAGCGCAATAGCTCCGCCGTATACGCGTCAACATCATCGAAGCTAAGCTCGAATAGTGGAATACTCCTGCATCACTTCTATATCAGTACATTATTAGATGTGGAGATTGCGAGGAACTCATTAGCAGCTCAATCAAGCATCAACAAATAACCAACCAACTCTGAGACCAAGTAGGTTCGGAAATGAATGTCTCGTGAAAGCGTAGAGGGAGTGGCGCGTAAGATAACACACGGGAAGCCTTTCATTCATTGGCACCCGAGTCGGTAGGGCATTCTTGTCGAACAAATTTCGACTATCTCACGATAATAATTCAATCACTAGCAGATTCATTGATAGAGCAAAATAGAATTGCACTGTTAAATTTTACTTCATTCCGCGACACTTTTCTTCTCCTGCTGAAGCCACGAGAAATAAAATTCTCCATTTTTCTCACATTCCTAACATTGGGAATGGAGCAAACTTTTGCCTAACATGGGGAATGGAGAGCAAACTTTTTTTCTTCATGTTACTCGTCAGTGAAAAGTTACAAAAAGCGTCCGTCCGTGACTCGGTCCACATGAGAAACGGCAATATTTATGTAGTTGGTTAACGACGAGCCTTAATGAGATCGAAGTTTGTATCGTTGGAATGCATGAAAATGATTATTTTTCAATGACTTCAATTTCTGTTGCCGAATATTTTTACGGATCTCAATCATTCTCAATTCGCTTATTTAGAGATCTAGAATTTAAATCTAAGATAAAAGATATTGTAAAATAATAAAAATGCGAAAAAAGAAATTGAAGAAAAAAAGCATTTTCGTTGCATTCCAACGATGCAAACGTCATCAAAACGACTTCCTTGTCACATACTCTACATGCATATATATATATATATATATATATATATAATCAATTTATACATCTTACTACTATTTAGGTATTGTATGTATATGACCAGTGGAGCTGAAGCGCGATGTCCACGGTCTTACATATGGATCTCTTAACGACAAGAGATTTTCGACCACATGATGCTCAACGATCGAGGAGTACCGTCGGCGAAGGAGAGAGAAATAGCGTTCATCACATTCCATCGGCCCTTCTAGGGGGTATATTCTTTTAAAAAAGCTTTCGACAAAGGTACTTGATTATAAGATCACAGTCTGGTCTTCTTTATATGATGGCTAGATAAATCCAAAGTCGAGCGACTTGGCGTGGTCCCTTGAAGAAGAGGCGTCATAGAAGTTGTTTTACGCAATCTTATTCGTATTTCGCAATCAGATCAAAATATGAACATGAAGAGTAGCGTATTCCAAAGATTTCGAGAATTAAAATTATATTGCAATAAAAAGTGGCGAGTGTTTCGACCAGAATGCTGTACTTAAGAGGGAATGACACCTCACATGTAGATTGGCTTATGATAAGCCAATCTAGTTTTTTTTTCTCAAATTCAGAAAATTTGAGGGGAAGACAGCTGTTCGTCTATCTATTTGACGTCGTTTGGCAAAGTTTCGACGAGATCTGAAGAGCCGTTTCAGAGATTTTTGGGAATCTATAATTGTTCTACCATACCGACCGCGATGAGGTGTCATTCCCTCTTAAGGAGTCTGCATGAACTTGAAATATCGAAATTACGATTTTTTTTCATTGCGTGAATTCATAGCCTAGGCTCTGACCTCTAATTTGCAACAAATATTTTGTGTTTCAAAATCTATCCGTCCGATTCACGTCAAATTCATTCGGAGCGTACTTCATAACATTTTCTAGCGTATGATCGGATGATTTTTCGGTATTTTTATCCATTTGTTAATAACAAATTATTAAAGTGGGTTTTTGGTCGACAAAGTTGCCAGACTGACCAGCACCGATTGACCATGCAGCAACGGTGGCACTTTCTTTAAGGAGTCTTCTCACTTTAGACGATAAAAGAGGCTTTTCTCATGAACCTTTTTGATAGGTTTATAATATAGACATTGATAGAAAAGTTGTTACACTTATTAAATAGGCTTTTGAAATACATGCATTTTTAAAAATGCATTTATGTAACTCAATCCTTATGAAATTTTAACCACTTATTCTTTACAGCTATGGCTATAGCGCACATCAAGGATTATTTTTAATTTTGATATTTACTACTTTTTTTTTGCTAGAAACGATGAAAAAAACACGTTTTCTTGTTTCTTGTTGCGAAAAATGGACGCCATTTTGTTATTTTTTCATATATCAAAAATCGTATGATATGCGCTATAGTCATTAACATACTGAATCTAAAACCGTTTGACTTTTTTGTTTCGGATGATCCATCTCCGAGATTTCATCAACAGCGCAGACCTGCAATTTTTTAAAGACATTTTTTTAACTACCATTTTCGTCTATAAATAGTGACTTAAATAAATAAGTACATGTTTTAAAATTTATTTCGAAAGTGCATTTATTAAGTATAACAACTTTCATATCAATATCTATAATATAAACCTATCAAAAAAAAATCCTGAAAATACCCTTTTTAGCGTCTGAAGTGAGAAGACCCCTTAAGTTTCGCTCCCAGTCCATTGATGTAAGCCACAACGGGTCATGTCTAAAGATTTTACAAATGGTAAAGTCCAGAATAAAGTCATTTCATGCGCATGTTTAGTTACACTTTATCATATTCCGGTTTTTGGTTGCTGAATTACCTGTATTTGATGATTTTTATATTGAAACTGTCACTTCTGAGCATGTACTACCGTAATGTAAGCTCGAAGTATTTGATACTCGAAAAACCGAGTACTTCCCTTTATTCAACCTGTATCCTGTTTTCAACCGTGATAAAGCACGAGGTTTCGTCGGGTGCTAGAAAATGCACAAGCTTTTGGATAAAAATAGCAATCACGATCTGGTGACTGATTTCGCCAAATGACAGCTTGATTTGGGTTAGTCTCACGATAGCCCGAAAACAACAGCGACACGTACGCAAGAATGAAAAGTTTGGGCACTGTCGGGTGTCTCTTTCCACCGCTGAGATTCGACATCGTTGGGAGAGCCTCGTATAGAACGGGGCTGTGGCGTCGTCCGCAGCACTGTATGCGAAAGCTATATACGCGAGACGACCTTCGTACAAAGTTTCTCGATCGATGGCCGTGCCCTTTAAGAGAAAACCACATAGCAGCAGCCCAAAGGAGCCAAGATGGGCGACGCCGTGTAATCCGGGCGGCAGGCGAACGAGAACGACGCGCGGCGATCACGTCATCGGCTCCGCAATTCTCTCTCTGGCTCTTCCTCTCTTGCACGCACACATGACACGCGCGTACGCACTCGCTCGTTCCTTCCTTTCTTGTGTAGGATTAATGCGTTACTGGTCCGCTTATTTCTTCGTCGCCTTCTTTTGCTATTGCCATCGAGACGTTTTACAATGTAAAACGATCAAGAAGACAGCAGTTCACAATGTATGAGGCCTACATTTAAGGGGTTAGGCTACTGTGAAAATGTCAAAATATCGTTCGGGCCTCGAGGCAACTCCAATTTAAGCGGAAGCTCCAACATATGGTGTAGGAATAGCAGATTGAAAGTAAACTTAAGATTACAACGATAGAACTGCTGGTAAATCTTTGAACGCGTTCTTTTTCTTCGAAACTATGCTTTTCGAAACAGTGTACAGGATTATTCGACATCTGGTGGACTGAAATTTGGTACACTTAATCAGTGTCTTATTCGATTATTCTTGATCGGCGTTTGTATTCTAAACGTTTTTTTTATCAGGTATTAACACTAATGTCATTTTTCCTAAAAAAAGCAGTTAAAAAAAATGATTTAAATACTATATTAAATAAAAGCTCGATCAAGTCTTAGCAAACATTATCTATTTTAAGAAAAAAAAATTCTTCTCTTTGTTTCAGATCAATCTGGTGGCCGAAATCAAGTACACCGTTGAGCACAGCCAGTTCAAAAGTCCTTCACGAGATTGTTTATAACTTCTTCAATTGTTAATATTTATTTATCCCTGCGAAATTATACTTCTTTGAACCCTGATTTTGAGGTCGTCACCGTAGTCTAAATTAAAAAGAATTCGTACAGCTTAAACGTGCGCATGCCCCAATTTGGGAATTTCATGATTGAAACGTGAACCATTCTCGAGGGTTACAAAATTTGATCTAGTTTCACAACGATGTTAGCGATTTTGTATCTTTTCGATCGTTGAGGGCGTGTTCAAGATCCGCATAACCTCACAAATTTTCAATCAGAGCTTTCTCATCAATGTTGAAGTTCTCCAAGAAGAAAACAAAGCTCTGTAGAATTGACTGGTGTAGAGCTTGACGATTATCTTTTGCCCTAAATATTATTCATCTCTGAGAAATGTCTCGAAAACGTCAAATATTTCTCTCGCGCTCATATGTCTCGTGGCACCCACTTCGCCTTAACAGACCACCGACCTCGTTTCAGATGTTGGACAAAATGGCCGCAAGATGCCACCGCGTTCAAGTGCGTACACGATAAAATAGGAACATCTCAGAGTCACATTTTGTACTTTTCTGCATATTCCCCAATAAAAATGAATGAATGAAATGGGAATTCTGATGATTAATCAGAATTCCTGATTCATGATTAATGTATTGATTGCACGATAAAGGGTACAAATGTGTCTCCAGGTCTCGAGTTGTCGTTGAATTCCTGTATGTCGTGGTAAACTCAGTAAACTAAGCCTCTCGATTTTACGATCGTCCTGGCCTTTTCAAAATCATGCCCCGCACCAGCGCGGCCTCATTCGCTTTACAAGCTGCGTAAATGGTCTTTACGAACCGAAATATTGGTCATTTCGAACGACCACGTGTTCACGCCTTTCCAAAGATCAATTTAGCTATGACTCCTAGAGCCCCGATACCTGGTATTCGTAAAGGGAAGCAAATAAATCAGTCGCGCAAATACTCGCGGTCGATACCCTAATGTATTGAAATACTGGGCTACGATGACGCCTCATGGAATATTCAAGGTATTCCTCTCACAAACCCGAATATTTAACAATTATCTGATTTTTTTCTATAATCGAGTGAAAATACATTCCAGCATACTGGTAAAATTTCAACCCGATTTACCGAAATTTTTACTAAAAATTACGACTCGAAAAATCGTCTCATTTATACGGAGAGTTATCGTCACGCTGGCCACATTCCTATCTAATAATTTATAAACTAAATAACTCGATATGCCTGATATAAGCTGCTCACGTATGTAAAGATTTCTAAAGATTCTGTAACGATAATAAAAACAGTGGGTCACCGAATGTTCATAGAAAATATTAACAATAAAACTTAGAAGAATGTCACTAGCAGAAGAATTTTTAGAGGAAATGTAAAAATGTGTAAATCTACTTTTGCGCGAAATGTTTGATTCTAGTGTATCATTGGGTATAGTAATTGATTGCGACTTACTTTTATTAAGCGCCACTGTAATATACCAATGATTCAGAAGAGACCCTCCGTGAACGAATTACCTTAACGCAGTACATGCGTTAGTAAATGGAGAGTTTCACAATGCAAAGTTCAAGTGCCCCATTTCAATGCCGAAAAAAATCGTAATATGACAACGTATAATTTTATAAGAGACAGGACCAGTTTTTACTTACATCGATTGACTGGAAGAACTTTTTTCTCACGCCCACTTTCTGGCAAAAATTAGATGGAGACATCGCAAGAATGATTCCTACACATAAAATCGTCACAGTTCCGAAGTGCGGCCGGAAGCCTGTCATATTGCATATCGCGGAGGCCCCCACTTTGAAAATCAGTGCTTTAGGCAATGACTTAAACTATCAAAAAAAAAGATCTGTGTAATATTTCAGATGAATTGCAAGTACAGCTCAGAATTTTAATCGAAACAATCAGTTACCATAATTTCTCCAACTGTCATTTTAATCCTCGCCAATCTCTGGATTACGTTATTTCATTATAGTTTTATTATTTCAAATAGTTATCTGTACTTCAAAAAAGAACAAATGAGTTTTTTTCGGACTATGACTGGATCTCTTCTCGCAAATTTTAACCGAGTCTTCCTCATATTTATATCAATTGGCATTTTGATCCACAACTTTCCCGGTGTTGTCACACTAGTATTCTTACATTTAGGAACAACACACCAATGATGGGGATTGTAACTCACTTTTAACCGAAAAAAATGTACGTATTCACAATAGGCGCAGCATCGATGTTTACTATGCAAGTGACGTCACAAAGTGAAGCAGCATGGCGGCTAGCGTTTTCGCGCGGAAATTTGAAATGTAACACCCTATTGTTACGTTTAGTAAACGTTAAAAAAAGACGTTCAAGTTCGTTGCGGTTTTAGGGCCCATAAAACGAAAAAAAAGGAACACGCGCGAAACACACTGGTAGGCTAGTCCGTTTTCTTGGCTCTCCCGCTGTACGGTGACGCGCGATGATGTACAGATCGCCGTACCTCTTTCGCTCTCCTTTTAGGAGATCGCCACGCGCGATCACCGCTGCTCGCAACCGCGTGTGGGAGAAAAAGAGACAATATTCACGCATGCACGATCTACATCAAATACAGTGAGAGGTCGACGTGGCGAAGCGAGATTGAGAGGCAGAAGGAGCGCGATATACGCGCTCACGTCGAACGATTTCTCAGCGAGAGGTCGTTGAGCCTCATCTCGCGGACGGGGCGCGGCCGCCATTATTATGAACGCGAAACATCTCTCGTGCAGAATTTTTTTGCGAAACGTAAATTATAGCGAAACGAACATGGCTTGCAGGCGGAACGTAGATGAGAGGAAGGAAAACAAACGAGCGGGCGCATGGAGTTATCTACTTTTCTGGCCAATTGACGACGAGAAAAATACCGGGTCATAGGATTTTGTCGCTTTACTGCGAGCGGCCTCATTTCTGTATGCACCGATCGATTTATTTTGATTCAGGGTGATAGAGGGAATATCTTTGTTGCTGGGCCGCTCATGCCGAATATTCGCATCCGGTTTAGAAAAAATCGACTCAATATACTGAAATCTTGAAGTGCCAAGGGTCAAAAAAAAGGTTAACGAATTGTTATTGTCGACTTATTTCTTCACGAAACGAAACGACGTATTTGAACCAGATAAACTCACCATGGAGGCGAAAGTTTTCTTTCTTTGTCCAACGGTAAATCATCGCTTTGTCGCGGCTCTCGATGACTCACGACATAACTGTATACAACTGGAGATAACCCTTATTCCCTGTTAGCCTCATCTTCCCGCAAATCTGTGAATAAGTCAACGAATTTCGAATGATTTGTAAATAAACAACAAACAGTCAACTAGTTGTCCTCCTCTGGTGATCTTTACGGGTCTATCGTTTAGGACTAGACGTTTTCTGCTTTGAGGCCATGTATCGCACACTGCAAAATTTCGACGCAGTCACCACGGTATTGCAGAATTTGTAGGTTTTGGCTACGAGCCGTCGCAAACTACCGCCAGATGTCGCAGCAACCGTCTGCTATGCACACTACAGCGGAGCAAAGGCCCAATAGGCGTAGGTTGCTGCAAGTCCGTGTGTGTACATGTGTGCACCTTCACCATGCGGGATCGCCGCCAGTGGGAAAACTGATGCACTAGACTTTCAGTATTGTCGGTAATATTTCAAGGAGGGTGGAGCGGTCCAGTTGAGTCAAATTACTATGAATTTTTTTATGAACCTCAAAAAATAGTATACGAGATATAGATTTATTCTGTAGATGCTAAATTTTCATGAAATATATCATTGAAGGGCAAAATTATGCATTTTTATATATTTATTATGTAAATGAGAAAAAACTTTTGTGTTACTACCAACTCGGAAAAGTATAACATTATCGATAATTATTATGAAAAAAAACTGCGTCAGCGAATGTTTTATACAACTCAGAATGAAATTTCGAGTCACTGATAACTATGTCTATTTATACTCGTCACGAGATTATTTATTATTGCTATTAATTAAGACGGAATGACACCTCATCGCGGTCGGCATGGTAGAACAATTGTAGATTCCCAAAAATCTCTGAAACGGCTCTTCAGATCCCGTCGAAACTTTGCCAAACGGCGTCAAATAGATAGAAGAACAGCTGTCTGCCCCTCAAATTTTCTGAATTTGAGAAAAAAAATGTAGATTGGTTTATCATAAGCCAATCTAGTTTTTTTTCTCAAATTCAGAAAATTTGGGGGGCAGACAGCTGTTCGTCTATCTATTTGACGTCGTTTGGCAAAGTTTCAACGGGATCTGAAGAGCCGTTTCAGAGATTTTTGGGAATCTCTAATTGTTCTACCATACCGACCGCGATGAGGTGTCATTCCGTCTTAATAGTAAGTTTTGCCGAAAGATGGTACAGCAAGAAATACAGAAGATGTGGGGAAAAATAGACCGGTCCAACTTCTGCAAGGAATACAAGGAAAGGAAGAGAAAGATGGGAATGGAAGAATACTGGGAAAAAGGAGCAGCAAGGGGGGAGTCAGGGAAATGTGGGCGAGGATGAGGTGTGGAAGCTTGGGGTGGGAGGCGGGAAAAGGTTTCAGGGAAACAAAGTGTAGAGTATGCGGGAAAGCGGACGAAACGCTTGCACACGTATGGGAATGTGAGGAGGCCAAATACCAAATGGAGGAACAGGCAGTACGGAAATTTGAGGAGTGGGAGAGAACACAAAGAGAAAAACCAGATGGAGGTTGGAGGAAGGCCCAACTTCCTCCGAACCGAAGTTAGAGAGAAGGGAGATAGTGGAAGAGATGCGCGAGCTAGTTAGGCCATTTGAAAAGATAGCAAAGGAGAAAGAGGATGGAGTAACAGAGATATAGAATATAAGGATATTGGCATGTGAGCTCTGTAAATATGTAAATTTATAACTAAATATACGAGTAAGCGAAAGGGAAGATTCAGTACGTAAGTGTGGATGGACAAGTGGCAAAAGGAGGATTATAGCGTTAAAGCGTAGGAGTAAGGAAAACTGCTGTGAAGACAAGAAAGGAGGATATGTAAGAAGCCCGCGAGGGCATACATGGAAATAAAGGGACTACTACTACTAGTAAGTTTTGCCGAAATACGGCAACTTCGCGGGGATTGAGGGTGGCGGAAAAGAAGATTCGTAATCTTTCATGAAACCTTTATTGTTTCAACATTGAAAAGGTATGATTTACGATGGGCAAGATGGGGGTTGCTTTTTCCAAATGTTTACAAATGTCTAGTTTGCGTCAATTCGTTCTTAGAGATGGTTTATCTTGGTGCTAAAGAGCCAAAAAAATTACATCACCCGTAGCTCGAACATCTTGCTCATCTAACCACACGTAAAATTACATCCATTAAACTATTTTTTATCTCTGGTGTTTTATGGTGAAAAAAATTCAACAAATTCGTAAAGGCTCAGTATAGTCTAGACAATAACGCTCCAACTTCCTTCCGCTTCATTGGTACAATTTTGCTAGTTTTATGGGAAAAAAACAACACTAAACCCCTATTTCTCCGTAATTTTCCATGAAATCAGTCGAAACAACGCTTAGAATCTGTTTTTTCACTGTCGAGAGCCTAACCGTCTTCAATTGTGCATGAATTCGGTGCATCACTTAGTAATGCACAATTCATTCGATGGTAACTACAATAAACAATGTTTTTGGTTTCAAAATTTGGCAAAATGTCGACCATGAGGCTCTTTCTGCAACAATACCGCATGTACACAATAAATTTCATGTCAATTGATTGTATCGTTTAGTCGAAACTAGGGTTCAAAATTTCAAGGTGGTCGGAGCGTGTGATGCATGACCTCAAGGCCGGAGCCAGAATTAGAAGATCCGAAAAATCGTTTTTTTTTTACAAAGTTACAGAGGCCAATTGTAAATATTTTCGAAGATACAAGGCCGAAAGCAGAGAAGCAATTGATATTTCCTCCTATTGAAAACTTTGAAGCGCGTTTTCTCCAGTTTTCATTTTCACTATTTGTCCAAGTTGGCGGGCGTGATAGCAAACAAACTCAACGGCCTATTGAATCAAACCAACGTTTATTTTCTTTAGTATGAAAATCTCTTCTAAGTGAATTTAAAAAGCCGTTAAATAAGTATTTTCACATTTTTTTTCTTCAAACCTGAGAAAACTTATAATTTCACGATTTTTTTCAGCTTTTTCTTAATTCACCCAAAAGAAAAATAAATGACACTTGAAAATTTTATTGGTCTTTTTGTTACAGTCAAGAATTACGAGCTGCATTTTTCCCGCCGATTGAGGACTGCAGTCACAAGACGCACATGGAATAGGCTGATAAATCTGCAGTCATTTAATGTTTCATGTTGAAATTTTTTTATACATTTCAAATATACATGAAAAGATACCTCAATTTTTACTGGACTCATTTGTTTTTTCCCTTATAAAAAAATTCCCGAAAAAACGCTTTTTGGACCTTCTGTCTCAGGCTACCGCCTTAAGAGCACGTTCAAGGTGAATATCACCTCACACATTTTTTAACCAAGTTTTCTCATAGATAGTATAACTTTGAAGTTCGCGTTTTAAAAATGCAATGAAAATGAATATTTCGGAATTCGGTAATTTCTTTTTGTAGATTTCCCCTGCAACAATCCCTAAACAATTTTTCAATATATTTTTCGATCTGCAATATAAATTTGCAAAAAAACATTTCGAATAACAATAAAAATGAGGAAATGAAAATATAAAAAAGGAATTTCGTTGTATTTCAACAGTGCAAACTTCATCGCCATTAGATATTTAAGATTGTTCGAGAAAAAAACGAAGCATCAGTCTCTGCAGAATTCGCCTTCGAAGAGCTTGACGTCTTCCTTTTGCCCTAAATGTTTCTCTTCTCTGATAAATTTCTATTCGAAAATTCCAACTATCTCTCTCGCACTCGTATGTCACGTGGCACCAGATTGTACTTCGCCTTACAATTAGACACGGCGACAAATACATTTGAACAAGATAAAACAACAGCACGTTGAGATTCTCTTTGTTGTCACTGTGGAATGAATAAAATGAATATGTAACGTGGAATCGGCGTATTGATCAAAGTCGGAGCGACATGAGTTACCGCACACGCGATAAGCAATTGTAAATACCGCGAGAAACCATCGACGCGAGGACAACGCGAGTTCTTTCGTTTGTTCTTTGCGGGTGAGACGCAAAAGCAGCGAGGATGAACCGATTTTATCATCGCTCGTTACATCAACAAGCAAGCGCACCCGTACGTACTTCTCTCCACCTCCACTTTATAACAATTTTCATTTTTCTTCGAATTCCTACTTCTTTGTTATTAAGGCCCGGTTCCACAACTCTCGGTTAACCGAATTAACCGAAGTTTAAGGGCGACTGGACCAATCAGAACCACGCTGAGCTGGCTAAACGCCGGTTAACTCGGTTAACCGAGAGTTGTGGAACCGGGCCTAAGAGCGGAGATATTTACGCGAGGAAAACAATTGCCGATTTTTTTTTAAGGGAAGATTTCTTGACTATTTTTTAGACTTAGGGTATGTATTATTACTACTTTTGGCTGTTACATTGTACTTTTTTTTTATTAATCTTCAAAAATGGCGGATGTATATAAAAATGGCAGGGTCTTTTAAACTGCATTTTCAAAACTGGCGTGACGTATGCGAAAAAACTAATCGTCCGATTCTGATGAAATTTGATATAAATCTTTCTAACGTTGTTGTCTGAAACGTGTCCCTAAATGTTTTTGAAAAAAAAAGTTTATTGCAAAATGCAGGCATTTTTTCCGGAAAGTTCATTGTTTTTAAAGCGTACCATTTAATCGGTTTTCAACATTTTTCACTTTTTTGGTTCATATTCTGCATATGGGTGTTAAGGAGGTTGCTCAGCTATCGCGAAATAGTAAGAATTTGCTGAAATTTATTGAGGATATTTGCGAACAGGCGTTACGACTCTGTGTAAAATTTCAAGTACTTCGTCTGCGTAATTGTTGAGAAATTAATTATTGAAGTTAGGCTCTTATACACGAGCGGCATAGCAAAAGCTTCATAAGAACTGTAATATGACTGTCACAAAATAATAAAAATAGTAAGAATTGCATGGAAATAGGTGGAAAAATCTCTTGAGATTTGTATGAATAATCTCAACGAAGTGTACAGCGTTTTGTCTGTCCCGTTATCCAGATATTCGTGAAATGAAACAGGAAATTTCAGCTGATTCGCGTAAAACGATAACGCGCCCTACGGCACGTGGCAACGCTGCTGTCAGGTCGGCCATTTTGAATAAGCGTCAAAATTTGAAACCCACAAACTATTGCTTCCTTGCTATGAATTTCTTACCGCGGTTTCATAAAGAGTATTTGAACATTTTGAATCATTCTTTACAGAACCTGCAGTGCATGTGTTTCGACATAACCTTTGAATCAATTACGCGTCGTCCGTCGACTGCGCATTCTTTTTTTGGCTCAACTACTTTTTTCCGTCGCTTTCCAGGTTGTACTTGTTTCAACCGTCGATTTTGATGTTGTTAGGTTTGCATTTTTCCCTTCCATCTTTTAACTTTCGCCGTACAAAAAAAACGGATTTCGCGACGGAAGTTTGACAGCTACGTGCTCACAATATGGCGTTCGTATCTGAACTCAGTGATACCAAATACTGATAACTAAATTACGCGTTTGCTACATTTCAACTTGGTAAATAACTTATTCGCGATATAATTAAACAAAAAAGATTAATAACATTTCTTAACAGTCAGTTATATGCATTCCACATATTTATTAGCTGAAATTGATTTATTTTACGTAACCGAACATTTTATTCTTCGGGGTTGGCAGTCGTTACAGGCGCCCGTGATTCCGCATATGCGTTCCCCTCTTGCCGCCTGCCCCGCAAAGACCCACAGCATCCGCCTTAATGAAAAACAAATCTTCGTTGGTTTTTTTTCAGATGAATCCTGCCGACGCTACATGTAACAACTTCTGACGGGTACGAGCACGCTCTTTGGGGGACCTAACGATACTTTCGTTGTTCACGTGTGCTTCTGTTCGTATGCTCATAGTATGCGTATAGGTATGCTACTATGTTCGTAATATTTTCTCGTCATCGGTATAACCCGAGGAACGAGAGCTCGAATTTCGAAACGTGACCCAACGAGAAATCGCATCGACAAAGATACGTGTGTGAGCGCGCATGCACACACACACACACACACACACACACACACACACACGCACACACACACGCGCACACACGCACACACACACACACACACACACACACACACACACACACACACACACCCACACACACACACACACACACACACACACACACACACACAGGTATGCATATTTTCGTAACATTTCAGCGAATAGATTGTGTATATATTCGTTGATTCGTGCTTTTTTTCAACCCGCTGAGGGCACACCTCCGTGGCAAAATTTGAAGCGCACGTGGGGTCAGTAACTGACCCAAAGCTATTTTCGCGGACAAATTTATTAAGATTATTCATTAAAAAAAAAATATATATATATACAGTCGTTTTCAGATAATTGATTTATCTTCAAGGTGGCACAGGTGCATATTTTGAGGGGAAAAAAATCGTTTGTCGAAAAAAGCCGCTGAATTGGAAGCTGCGCATGTTGCTGCGCAATATCTGGAGTTGATATTTGCATCGTTGGAAGCCAACGGAAGTTCATTCTTTTCAATTGCTCAAGTTTTCCTCTGGCTGATTCAGACTATGATATTTACGAGAACGTTTTTACGTATCCTCATTAGAGATTTGCGACTTCGATTTGTGAAAAAGGGCTTTGGATAGTAATGAAAATAAAGAAACAACAAATGATGAAAAATGATCGCCGCTTTCCAACTATGCGAACTTCAATGTCATTGAAATGTTAGAGTCAGAATGACCCCAATGTTTCATGATCTTGAAGTTTGCATCGTTGGAATGCAATAAAAACATATTTTTTTCGCAATGTACAATTTTTCTGGTACATTTAGGCTACGAAAATCACTGAAACATTTTTCCTTATGTTAGGGATATGTATCCTAAATCTGCAGCAAAAGATTTTACATAATAACACGAATAAAGAAGGATTTTCGTTGCATTCCAACAATGCAAAAACAGATTTTAGATAATAATACGAATAAAGAAGAATTTTCGTTGCATCGTTGCACTCGTAGCCATCGAGTAATGGCTACGTGGTTCATCCAGGTTGAGGCGCTTCTGAGATTTCAAGGTCACTTCCATTTTTTTTCTTCATGATTCGATTACGCTACCGAAAATAAGTTTACTCACACCAAATTCCAAGATGATCGATGAAGATTTAGCATGAAAAATCAATAGAAAAGAAACTGCAATGTCTTTAGCCTAGAATCGATTTTGAAAAACCAGCGCAAACACTGTCTCCTACAAATGGTGGTCAAAGTGATGGCCACCACTTTCAATACAAGCTTGCAATCTGATTCGCGTTGATTGTAATGTCTTATTAATAACCTCAGTCTGTATTAACGAACAAGCTCTAATTGAAGTTTCAATAGTTTAACATTAAGCAAAATCCTCACGATTTTAAAGTTTGCATCGTTGGAAAGCAACGGAAAATAATTATTTTCAACGGCAGAAAAGTTTTTTGGCTGATTTAGACTCTGAAAATCACTCCCATGTTTTTACAAATTCTTATTAGAAACCTTCGGCGTTACTTGAAAAAACAATCGTAGCACACTTTGATCAATGAGAAAAAAGAATTCATTGCATTTCAACGATGCAAACATCAACGTCATAAATCCACGTAAGGTCTTACGGCTTTGTATATATTGTTCGCAACTAAGCATTTTATCAACTTGTTTTGGAAAGCAGTGAGAGCCTTGTGATTTCCATTATAAACGTGTGTTCTCTTCAATAATAAGTACTAAGACAGTATTTCCTTCTGTGAGTAAAAACTTAAACTTTCCGCAAGATGTTTCCTTATAAAGAGCAAGTTAACATGATCTTTATTTACGGACGATGTCACAAAAATGCAATACCAAATCTTGATCGATCATTTTAAAATTTAGTGTGTTAACTTATATTGATTTCCTTGATAAAATTATGAAAAAAATAGTGGTCTCCATTGAAAAAAGTGGAGGTGACATTGAAATCTCCGAAATGCCTCCACTTGGATGAATCTCGAAGCCACCACTTGATGAGCCCCTTAGAACAATGCAATGTCGTTGCCTCACCCGGTATAGGTGGATAGAACGAGAACAAAAAGAAACACAATCTCGAGTCCCCGGCGAAACAAAATATGCCGGCGAGAAGTGACAAACGGGAAACGGCCCGCGAACAGGTATGAATATATGGGAAATATAAAATGCTGGTCGCAACGAACGACTCGTGCCACGCAACTTTGTGCAACTCTGGAAAGCGTCTGACGATGCGGTGAGTCAATGAATAATATATGAATTCGTCGCGCAATGATGAAAATTGTTAGAGGCAATAATAATAGCCTGTTATCTCGTTGACCCGAGAATACGCAAGTATTTTACTCGCTTTATTAGTCACTCGTCTCAAGTTGATTTCTCTCTCAGGTATGACACTGGAAAAACTTTGCACTTTCTCGATGACGCATTGGTCAATGATGAATTTCTTTTCTTTTACCATAAAAGGTACAGAACAAAGACACACATACACATGGATGTGCTCGCGGGCATTATTTACACGTAAGTTCAGGTAATCTAAGGGGTCTGCACAAGCTTGGAATTTCAAGAATACGATCCTTTCAGTTGCATAATTTTATAGCCTGGGGCCTTCAATTTGCTATGAAGATTTTGTATGAATTGCAAAAATTGACCGCGTTAGAACGATTTTTGTGAAGAGTCAGATCGCCCAGTGCGATGCAGCGAACCGCCCTACTGCGGGTTTCCTCTTTTTTTAAAGTATTTTCTAAGACTAGAGTAAAGAGTATGCGGTCATACCAAAGTTTCATTGTTATACTCAAAGTATTAGGACGTTGAATAAGTTCTCGCTGTTTTCCAACAGATGGCATTACGTATACTTTAAGCTGGTAACGCATCTGTAGAGAAATACTTTAAGCAAGCTTGAAATTTAGTGTAAGGTAGAAGGCCCAGTAATCGTCACCTTAAGCAGATCGCTTGACTTTGCAAATTTATATAGCTCAACTAGGAAAGTGAGTAAAAGTTGTTTTAAGTCGTTCTTAATCAGTTTTTTATTACGAAGAAGAAGGTCGTTGTGAAATTCCCGTGCCTGGTACAGTTTTCGAGAAAATATTTCGTAAAGGTTATAAGATGCTATTGTACGAGTCATCGTCATGCCGCCTTTATATCTTTATACCTTTGAATTTTTTTTTTTTATTGACTTCAATTATCTATAAACATGTCGAAAATAATATGCAAAAGTTACTTTAGGTGGAATTTTTTAAAAGACATATAGAAAAGTGGTTTTCAAACTTCAAACGCGTTTTTCATGAAGAAATGTTTTCAAAATCGGGCGGACTCATAGGTCCTGCATTTTTTGATAGATTGACTTTAAACTTCAACTATAACTTTTTAGAGAAATTTTATAGCGATGTACACACGTTTTTTTTTACAATCGTTTAACAATTGAGGTTTTTGGAAACGAACGAAGGCCGTGCTTTCAGTCGAAAATGCGACTTTCTTAAAAATCGGGCTAGATGTACAAAAATAAATATTTTATAATAATCGTGTGTACTTCGGTAGCAAAACTCATGTAGATTACGGGCAAAGAAAGTTCTTCTGGGTGCACATGTGCGACTCCAAGGAGTCCGCTCGTTGGAGATACCTACAGATTTGTGAAATAAACCCTCTAAACCTCGTTTTGATTGCTTTATTAGTATTTTAAAAAATTCCAACAAGCCTTGTTTTTCGACCATCCAAAGTTATACAAGGCCTCAACTAATTATGCAACGGTTCGTAGGACTTTGTTACTCGATTATGTCTGCATATAGAACTGCAGAATAATGTTTACGCACTCTGTCACAAACTTTATGATTTTTATTAAAGCATTTGATAAAGATTTTGAAACATGCATTTGTCTTCCATGGGGTTTTATTAATTAAGAAAATAAAACTAATTATTGCCTATTACGTCAGAATTATAATTTTTATTAATTTGTAGTCATTATAAACAACTATTTTTTCATAAAACAATTTTAATATTATTTCGATCGAGTACTGTTCACCTGTGTTCAACACATACCCAGTTATCGACATGGTCAAGGCCCAGAAATCGACAACATTTATTTATATGTATATCTTTTTACTATCGCGAATACTATCGCGTATGAAGATTACTAGTCCGTGGATCCTTCAGACAATGCTAATTACGGACCCAATATTTCTTTTCTGATTTTCTATAAACTAATATTCGATTCGTAAGGCTCTTTTTTGCTAACATTGTCCCGGTTATCGATAGCCGTGATTATTAATCGCGAAGTGTTTATGTTGCTGAAATGGTAATCGCCATATACGAAAATACGTTGAAAATAACATAAAACTATAATTTTTTATGCTAAACGCGAAACTAAAATCTTCGTTAATCACTTGAAGGAAAACTTACTTTACGCAAGTCCACAGGCATTCTCAAATCACCCGAGATGTGACATGGTTCACGTTAACCTTCTAATGAAGGATTCGGCCGAAATGACCGCTAAACGCCGTAGCGGAATATATTTAATTTGATTATTCTTTTATACGTATACTTACGGGTGTGAAAATGTAATACAACATAGTAAATACCTCCTGGAAGCTAATATACCACAGATCTGCACGAAGGACTGATTTTGATCTTAAAATACTTATTTAATGCGTAACCATGACGATCACTAGGACCCTGACGGCCACTGGGCCGACTACCTTATGTCATTCGCCGAAGTGTAAACAACTTTTTTGCTCATAGTGTGAAACATGTCAAATTTCGGGACAAAAAAGAGTAGGTATTTGCGGGGATTTTACTGCATTGCTTTATTTTAAAAAATCTGCAGCTGAAGCGCATGGAATTCTTGTTGAGACTTACAGCGACTATGCTCTATCGGACACAACATACAGAGATTGGTTTAGATGCTTCAAAAATAATGATTTTGATGTGTAGAATTGGAGGCATTACGCCATGAAGACTCGTATTAGACGCTAGCTGAACTTGCAAAATCACTAGGAGTTGATCACACAACAGTTTCGAACCGTTTGGACGTATTAGGCATGGTTTCTTCAAATAAAGCATTTATTTTCACAAAAAAACGGTGAGAACTTATTCAACATCCCAATACATTTGTTACTTTTCATCTCAGATCCCCCTAGTTGCCGAAACCATCTGCGTACATTGGTCATGCAGCAACAGCGTCTTTGGTCTTTCAATAATAATAACTTCATTGCTAATCAATATTTTTCAATGAAACAAAAACTCAGCCTCGGCAAGATTAATTAAAGTATTAAGTGCGTGTAAAATCTCAACCGCGTCATCTGAATACTCCCATCAGTAAAAAAAGATTGAAAATGGACCTGTTTGTTGCACTGAGAAGACAATATATTTCGATGCACCAGGATTTGTTAACTATTAACGAATGGTAAAGTTGCATATGACGAAATAAATACCTTTTTACAGTTAATGAATCATTCATTTGAGCCTCTGAATTGTCACAAATAATGATTTGGTAATAGTTAAGAAATGGGTACTGTAATGGAACATACCCGTTCTTAACAGCCAATAGATATACAGTTGGTCTAAACCAATGCTTTGTATCAATGTACTATAAATACTTATTTTCTATAACTGAGGCGCTTATTCAGTGAGATCAGTGGAAAAGTTGTCCCAGATGTAAAGGATAGTTGAGTGAACGATATTTCATATTTGCACGAATCAAGATTCGTGTATAGTTACCAAATAAATATTTAATAAAGTCATTCATTGATCGTCGGCAGATAAATGTGCAGTTGAATAAATGTAGCACTATAGTGCTACTAGGCAAGTGTACAAGGAACAACTCTCATGGAAAATGAAAGTTGTTCCTTGCTACTTGAGGGCAAATCGTTGGACAACAATTTGTCCTCTACAAGTAGCAAGTCCGTTAATCGGAAAACAATCAAGATGGTAGCATCAATCCGTCGTAGAGCAAGGAACAACTCTCATAGAAAGTAGGCGATCGATCGGTCTCGCGGTCGACGTCTTGGCCACCCCTGCTCTAATGCATAATTTAATTGTCTCTATATATACTTTCGAATGTTTCCTAAAGATTTATCAGGTCCCACAAAACAAGCAAATCGTTAATTGATGCCCTCGGAGCAGAGAATAAATTTACGTTTTCACGGTCACAAACTGATATCCTCTAGGTAAGTGGACATGCGGTCACGCACAGTTTTCAGTGTACCTCGATCGTATCTACGTCGCGTCTGCGCACGAACGAGCTTGTGCAACAAACGACCATGGTAGCGTACCAAGTAAACGGTCTTGCCAAATGTACGATACTTATCTCAAGTACAGATTTGCTAACTATTTACGAATCATTATTTGAGACGAGTCGTCGATTTTTTAACAGTTATTTGCTAACTATTAACAGGGCTATATTTGGTTCAACTGAAGATTATTTAATTATTACCAAATATCCAGTTGGTAATAAGTGTACGACTGTTATCTCAAAAAACTACTGGACTAACATCTTGAGTACAAATTCATTAATAGTTAATAAATCCTTATTTGCGTTAAATAGAGAAGTTGTCGCGTCAACTGCGTGACTCTTGGCTCAAATGCGGCCGAGATAGTCGCTTTGAATGAAGATCAGTTAATTGTTGATACATGTTCATTCGCATTGAACATAGGGTAGTCGCAGTAACTATACGTTAACGACCCCAAACCTCAATATATTAATTGTGAACAAATCTATTCTCCTTTGCACTGTATTATCATATCACAATTTCAACTCGTTATTCGATTACCATAAACATCTACTGAGTTAAGAGAAATAAAAGTGATAGAATAAATCGTTCTTTCCAATGAAATACTCCGGCTATAAACTTTTGTGATGAGAATACGAATATTTCTTAACGACTAACAAATTTTTGTAACTGTTAATGAATATTTAAATAAGAGTGCCAAATAAATGTATTTCTTTACTATAAATAAACTGTTTTCTCAGTGTGGGCACCAGGCTTATGCAGACCCCTCGATGTATTTATTGCGAAACCCAACAAGAGCTAAATTTTTAGAAAAAAGAAAATACTATGCTCGTTTATTTCACATTTGCTAATGTCATTTGCACAATTCCATTCGAATCGTTGCAAAGAAGACGATATGACGAGTGAACGAAAAAATTCGCGATGGTATGGAATAAGATTGACACGTGCGTTTCTCGTTGAAGAGCGATACTACAGCCACCCACATTGTCGAGATTAAGACGATGTGAGATGATTTCATGCGCGCGTATATCGGTGTGTTTATGTTGCTGAAACGGTAATCGTCTGAAACGTGTGTGTACGCGCGCGTGCCCGTGCATGTATACGCATATGTAGTTGTACGTAAATACTTGTGTGTGCGTGAATGTATGGGTGTGCCGCGGTCCAGGACGAAACGTGTCTCTCTCTCCGCCTCCTATTCGTATGTGCACATATACCGGCCCGATATCCACGCTAATTCGTCCAATTTACTCATTCCGATAAGAGCATGATCGCATATATGAAGAGGGCAGGTCGTAGGTGAGAAATTGTGAAATTGCACGACGCTCGTGTCGCGGTTGCAACGATACGAAATTGTAGACTATTTTAAGCGAAATCCTCGAAGTATGGCAGTTAGAGTAGAGGATTTTACAGTCCGTTCTTTTCAGCGCGTCGAAAAATCATTGAAAAAAAAGTGTTCCACTTTAGGCGGATAAATAAATAAATATGAATGTACATGAGGCACAAAAAAGTACGTACCGGTGTAATTTCGAAATTAGTGCTTATATGAACATGAAAATGTTCAATACAATAGGCATTAAGCAGTCTAGAGGAAAGTTAACTAATCTGCTAGTATGATGTTAAACGAAAATTAATTTATTGAGATTGCCGAAGCATCTTTTCGGCCGATTTGGACTGCAAAAATCAGTCAAACGTTTTTCAGGATCCTTTTTAAAAATCTACAACGTTCATCGGTAAGAAAATATTTTCGATAATTGTGAAGATAAAAGAAGAAAACATTATTTTCGTTGCATTCCAACGATGCAGACACCGTCTGCTACTATGTTTTCACAGCAATAATATCGAAAATATTCGAAAACCGTATAAGATTTAGTGAAGCCCGTAGAGTTACGATTTTACGTTGGACAAAACAAAAGTACGCACGCGACGAAAGGAGTAAATATGCGATCGTATTCTCACCTCATACTTTGTGTGACAATCTCTTGCTTGAATGACAGCTTGTGAACGCCGAGGCATACTTTCCACATGTTTGTGGATGTGCTGCTCGTCGATGTCATTCCGCGCTTTCCAATAAGCCTCAAACAGTTTTTTTTTAAATTCGTCACCTTGCCTTTGTCAACTTTTCGCTCGAAGATCGACCGCAGATTTTCTATAGGACTTAAATCTGGCGATTACGCTCGCCAGTCTGAAACTTTTATCTGCGACAAACGAAAAAAACCACGGTGTTGCGAGCCGCATGCTGCGGGTCATTGTCTTGTTGGGAAATAAAGTCATCCTGTAAGCCGACCTTCAGCAGAGATTCCTCCAAAATTTCATTCACAATATTATAATAAATTTTTGCTACCATCGTATAGTTGATTTTAACTTAATTTTCCATTCCTGACCACGAAAAAGCTGCCCCAAACTAATACGCCGCTTCCTCCGAATTCAACAGTTTTCTGTATATTTTTTTCAAAAAGCTGTTCTCCGAGCTTCAGCTACACGCGTGCTCGCTGCTTATGACCAAAGAGATCAAATTTGCTCTCATCACGCCAGATAACTTTTTGCCTTCCGAATCAAAAGACGACGCTGTGCAAAACCATTTTTTTACTCCTGTTTCTCGCAGGCTTCTACGCAATGTTACGATCAGAAATGTTCAGCCCTGTGTTTTCTAAAATTACACGGCTGGAGATAATCGGATTTTTGTTTGTTTCCCTAATAGTTCTTCGATCATCGAATAAGCTCGTCTCTTTTTTTCTTCCACGTCCATCGTTATTCGTTACTACGCCAGGCTTGGTAAACTTGTCACATATTTTTCTTACTGCACCTTCACTTACTTCGCATTTTCTTCCAATTTCCCTATGAAATCGAGCTTTTTATAATCTCTAACGACGAGTTTCCTGACTTGAAGCGAAATTTTCGTCATTGCGCGCTTTTTAATATCGTTCACTTTTGCAGAACAACGGTAACTGGCAGAAAATAAATCGAATACATTTGTTGACATTACGCCTGTTCTTTCAAACAGCCTTGGGCCAAAATCGTGTCGTCATCACCTATGAAAATAAATAAACACTACGGTACGTACTTTTTTTTTGTCCAACGTAACATTCGCACTCTTACGGGTTTCATTCAATCTTACACGGTTTTCGAATATTTATATTATTTCTGCGAAATCATAGAAGCAGACAAGTTAACTTCTCTCTAGACTGCGCAATGCCTATTTTATTTAGTTTTGCATACATATTTGCACAAATATCGAAATTACATCAGTGCGTACTTTTTTGTCCAGTACTTTATATAGGGAATCGAGAAGAAAAAACAAAATGACCAGCCTGCAAGAGCATTTCTATTCTAAAAGCGAGGAACAGTAATCTTGACAGGGTTCGTTTTGTCCTTCATGTTTTTGCGAACCCGCGGCCGAGTGGCTTATCGTTCCAATTTTTCTGAAAAGGAAGAATTCTGTTGGCAAAAGCTTCTCAAGAACGCCAGTAGATGATGATCGACTAGCCAGAGGTCGCTCTCGTTATTTCCCAGTGATTACATCTTTTGCCACTTACATCTTGCAGACGTTCCCAACATACCCATCGAATATGGAAAGCCCCAGAATTACCATTTTCTATGGCAAAAGAAAAAGAATATCGAGAATTGCGCCTTGTTATTGTTCCTGCATAGCCTTGCTCTTGGGCCTATCAAAAGGAAGCCACAACTTTCGATATTCTTTGCCCTTCGATTGCAATACAAAAACGGTAATTTTGGGGGTTTCCATATTTGATGCATTCATCGGGGACGCCTGTCAGATGTAAATAAAAAAAGATATATCATCACCGGGAAATAACGAGAGCGCCGTCTGGCGAGTAGACTGTCAACTAACAGCATCCCTGAGAAGTTTTTCGGTCATCAGACTTCTTCCGGTCCGGAAATTTT
>OY723385.1:24490563-24535563 GCA_963210295.1 Ophion ellenae | reverse complement strand
GCCACTCCGCGCCCTATACAATAATCAGTTTAAATTGTTAGTTTTCAACCAAATACATTAAACAGATTAAAATCTGATTAGCTGCTGATTGTGGAAAGTCACGATTAACCATTAGCTAATTGATAACTGCGACTATAGCAATTAACAATTAATGAATTGTTAATCGTGAGTTTTCACAATTACAATTCATCAATTGTTCATTGTTTTAGTCGTGATTAACAATTAATTAATTGTTAGTCTTTAGTTACCCTAGCGATTAAATGTTGCCCAACACTGGTCTGTCGCGGGGACAAGCATATAAATCCCTGAAAGTTGTGGACGTTAGACGTTCACCGAGTACTGCAGTTTTGAGAGGTCTGCGTAAGCTTGAAATATCAAAAATTTAATTTTTTATTGCCTTCTGTAGCTCAGGGCGTTGTTGCATTTTAATTTGCAACAAAGACTTGACGAAAATCGAAAAAATTGACGGAGTTATGACGATTTTAGTGAAAGATATTATAACGTTTTCAACGTTAATAACAAATTATTAAAGTTGCTTTTTAGCCGAAAATTGAATTCTTGTTTCTTCAGCTCGTAATTATCGTAGTTTTTTTTATGTTCCAACAAAGTATCCGGTAATTCGAGAGTTGTGGTTTTATATTTTTATTGGTTTTTTCCTTAGGTACACGCTTTTCGCGTTTGTTACCTATTCTTTCCCACCATTATTGACCGTTCTTTCCTCTACTGTTTACTCCTTTTTGTCTCCATCTTTCTCCCTGTTCCCCCCTGTTGCGGCCGCAGCCGACTTCCCCCTCTGTATTATATTCATCATGACATTTCTGTCATGGGTATAGGGAAACTGCGGAAAACCTATACCAATACAGCCGGTCATCGAGTTCGCCCCCCAGTCGTGGAACTAGTCTTATTTCGCCGCGAAATGCCGAAGAAAAACATTTCACGACGAAATGTACGCGACTGGGATTCGAACCCGGGACCTCCCGGTCCGCTGGTTTAGTGGCGAGCACGCTAACCACTAGACCATCGCACCAGTTTGTGGTTTTATATATTAAGGGGTTAGGCTACCATGAAAATTACGAACTCTCGTTCGTCGCTTGAGGCAACTCAAATGGAAGAGAAAGTCCCAACACATGGTACAGGATACGCAGATCGAAGGGAAACTTATGATTACAACAATAGAACTACTACGGTGTTGAAGTTTGCATCACTGGAATGCAACAGAAATTCTTTTTTATACGATTTTCATTACCATCGAGAATATTTTCTTGCTAATTTATATTGTATATCTTTAATAATGAGTCTGAAAGATTTTTAAGTGATTTTTGTAGCCCAAATACGCAAAAAAATGGTTCGGCAATGTAAAAAAAATTACTTATCGTTGCGTTCCAACGATGTAAACTTCAACATCATGAACTACCATTAACCCTTCAAACGCGTTCTTCGCGAAACTATGTTTTTCAAAACGGTGTACACGATTTCTCGACGTCTAATCAACGGATTCACTTGAAATTTGGTGCACTTATTCAGTGTAGTAGTGGTTTAAACTTGACGGACGTTTTTCTTTACTTTTTTTCGTTAGCTATTTAACAATAATTATGTCATTTTGCCTCGAAAAAAAAAGAAAAAAAAGTAAAATTGTTTTTGGTTATTGAAACACCATAACAAAAAAACTCCGTCAAGTCTCATTATCTATTTGAAGGGGAAAAAATTGTTTTTTGTTTTGTTTCAGACCAACCGGGTGGCCAAAATCAAGTACACCGTTGAGCCCCTCACGTTCAAAGGTCTTTCACGGGATTCTTTATAACTTCTTTAATTATTAATATTTTGTACATACAAATAACGGCCCAAACGGTTTGTCGATCATCTTACTTATACGTCAATTTTTTTTTTAATAACCCGAACTATTAGGTCTTCGCAGTAGCTTAATCCCTTAACATTACACACGCATTTACTCACAATTATCAGCAATTACCTCCAAGATATTCTTCCGGACTGTTCTCAATTAATAATTGACAGAATACGATGGAACGCGTGTCGAAATGCGTCCCGAGTCAAAATTTTTAGCCTCCTCTGAACCTCGCAGGATCCATTTCTTTTGTAATACATAAGCCGCCAGCCTCCGTTGAACCGACGAAACCTCATTTGTCGAGTTCAGTGCCATGAAGAGACCTCCTCTTGGTCCAGGGTAGCCTCTGCTAGACCTCCCAAACCTTCTCTCGACCCCCAGTTTCAGTGAAACGTGCAGAGCACAGGCCTCCTTAACCTGCTTTCAATCTCAAACTGTTGTCTCGACCCCACCGAACCTGCTTTCGGCCCAAATTCGATATCTCCTCCATCATCATTCCATTGTGGCCTGATCGGTAACCCGTTCGATGACGAAAATAATACGAAATTAATAAAAATACATCGTCCCCTTATCAAATTATTAGTGCAATATTAATATGCGAAAACAATCAAATTTGTTCAATATCGATTTATTATTATTTTATAGGCAATTCATAAAAGAATGCTTGTATATAGTCTTACTCCAATTCTATCGGATTAATGGGCGTTTTCTTGTGAGAAAAAATCTCACCAGAAAATTCTTAAAAAATGCCAGTCTATCCAGTATAAGCTTACGCGACGTTTTTCGTCCTTGACATTTCTTCTTAAACCCTCTAGTTCTTGAGTTACATTGCATTATCTAGAATTAGTCTTTTTTAGCAAAAAATGAAATAAGATTGCGGAAAAAATCGTGCAAAACTTTATAAAGAACTCAAATGGAGTTCCTGCTACCCCGTTCAAGTTTATCATGGATAAACGCAACAAATTTTTTTTGCATAAGTCATGCGCCCAATTCTCGATGGTCGAAAAAAAAACCGAAAATCAGTCACGTATAAAAGTGCGTACCGGGTCGAAAAGAAAATTATAAAAAACTATTTCAGAAAAGTAATATAAAGCTGAATTTATTCCCGTCAAAACGCCGTTCGGTAAATTTGGTTATCTTTTTTTTTACGAAGCTATGTAACTTTTAGTGCAGCAAGAAATATCGACTGGTGTATCTAAACTTTTAAGCGACGGTATATATTATATAATACTATATATATATTATTCTCGAAATATGTGGTTGCATTAATATATTCGAATATACACTACCAGTCAAAAGTATTCGGACACTTCAGATAACTGCAAAACTTAATATCACTTTGGATCATTGAAAACTCATGGTAGAATAATAATTATTTTACGAAGATACTATAAAGCTCTTAAGTAGAATAATAATAATTATTTTACGAAGATACTATAAAGCTCTGTATAATTACTTAATTATATAGATCTTTATAGGATCTTCGCGAAATAATAAATGAAATTAATTATATTACTCTAACATTATTTGGCACTTATCCAGCGCTCAAAAGTTTGGCGATCATGTGGAGTGTCCGAAAACTTTTGGCTGGCAGTGTAGATCTAAATAACATATAATATTGATAACTATATGGAACGTTAGGGTGTTAATTATAGTCTATTTCATGTTCTAAAGGATTGAAATTGTCGGTTTAGAATTCAACCTCATTCGATTTTTTCTTTTTGTTTTTGTTCGTTTTGTTTTTCTTGTTAATTCAATAATGAGTTGATAAATGGCGACGGCCGATTACCGTCGATTTTAAATAAAATGTTTGATTTTTCTTTGTTTTCATTTTTAGCACGTCGAAAATTAAAAAAATATTTCCACGTGTATGTATGAAGCATATTTTTATTTTTTCCGCTAAATATGACATTAACTAACCGCGTCTATTTGATTCTTTTTTATTTGAATTAACTAGATTTTTCATAGAACCAAATTTTTCCTATTGCATTCCATTATTAAAATTATTGATTTCAAATATGTTTATTTATAGAAAATCAATCTATTTAATATCGTCCAACTACATATTTTATTTGATCCTAATAAATCTGTGATTCGGTTTCATCAATTCAACATTTTCATCCGTTCATAAAAACAATTTAGTTAAGTTCACTGAATGGATCTAGTTTTTTTTTTTTAATTTACCTTAAATAGAATTTTCGTAGAGTTAACCATTTTTCTATTTGATTGAACTAACGGTCCATCTTTATTGCAACACTCATATCAAAGGGGCGGGGCGTAGAGAAGGTGGAGAGAGAGGAATTTTATATATATATAAAAGTTAGTTATTCGATGAAACTCTCTAATTATCACAATCATATTAACTAATTCATATAGCTTATGTGATACAACAAATCGTTAGAGGTATTCATTTGGTCTCTTATGCCATATTAGCGACCAAAATGTTATAAGCTCTCGGTAGCATAGGGGCAGCGGAGCGTAGTTATGAGTAGGTAGGACTAGGTTCAAGTCGCATATAGGGCAGATATTTTCTTCGAAAAAAATCAATTCTAAAGGCCAGGGAATGACGAATTACGATAAAAATCCTTGTGGTAAAGCTCTCAATTAAGGCGTTCATTTTATTTTCGATTTATGAAATATTTTATGCATATAGTACACTTAGCTTTACAGTGTACATTCTAAGCAAATAAAGATTAATTTGAATCTCATCTTTATTAATATATATAAATATTTTTGAAAGAAATATGATCGTAGTAGGCTGTGAGACAAGGAAAAAACCTATTTTATTTAAATAGATTCTATATAAATTAATCTTTTTGTTTAGCAGTGTACAGTAGGCCGAAAGGGGGGGCAGTAGGTTCTGCGGGAGCGCTCGAAGTAGGCCGACCTGAGGTTCCATAGGTTCAATTGTGAGCCTTACTGACCTCCTTTGACTCAAAAAGTCTACTTTCTGCCATGCCGAAGGTTCATCGGAGGCTCTAACGCATGATACTTTCAAACATTGTACCCTCCTTTAGATACCCAATAATCCGCTCACGCCGATTTCTGCTCGCCTTCATTTTGTGGGTTGAACGCGGCTCGAAAATTTCGACTCGGGGTGTTTCTGGTACGGCTAAAAGCTATTTCTCTTCAATTTCCCATTGGCCCAACCGAAACATCATTTCTTAATCTCTAGCAAATACAGTTTTCTGTGTTAAGTGAAGCTGTCCGTTTTTTCTCCTAATCACGAATATCGCGGAGATATTCTTCCAACTTCCAACTTTTAGGCTTCTACTGGAAAAATTTCCAGTTATTCGGTCTAGCCGTTTTCAAGAAAAGTTACGATAACTTGTCATGGATTCCATAACCGGCGGAGTCGTGTGTCGTTTCGCATTAAGGTAGTATGTGCACAAACCTCCGCATTAGAAAAAAAATAGATTTTTTTTTATGCTGCAGTGTCGATATTTTGGTATTAGATATTATTGTGTAGTATAGACATACGGAATGACGTCCGCGGAAACTCCGCACGCCTTACTAGCTAAATACAATAGTATTTAATTCACGACATCAATGCACTTAACCCACACCATATAGGGATCGAACTTTGAGACAGAAATAATGATAGTTCGCCAATAGATACGGAGCTATGCAAAACCGATAAATAACAAGAAAACTGCCCCGGTCACGTATGTTCCATAAAAAATTCAAATTCAAAAAACGTAGATTGGCTTACGATAACCCAATCTACGTTATTTATTTCTCAAATTCAGAAAATTTGAGAGACAGCTGATCGTCTATCTATTTGACGTCGTTTGGCAAAGTTTCGACGGGATCTGAAGAGCCGTTTCAGAGATTTTTGGGTGTCTATAATTGTTCTACCATACCGACCGCGATGAGGTGTCATTCCGTCTTAAGATAAACTAACTTTGGGTTTGTCAAACGAACTGTTCCCCACCACTGTCGTTTCGAGATTTGTGTCTACGGCCGTGGTTCCAACTAAGCGGCGCGTCGGTCGCGCCGATCTCACATGCTATTTGTGTGTGCACGCGTGCTCGCGCGTGGGTATGATAAACTTGTCATAGGCAGAAGAACAAAAACCTTGCCACGAATTAGACAAATATGGGAAGGGGGATACAAAACCCAATTGTAAGGGCACTATCTTTTGACTATTTATTTATATTTACTATTTTTTTAAATATTTATGTTTGCTATTTTTTTAGCATGTACATTTTATATTTACTATTTTTTTTAACATTACTATTTCTTTTTTCATAAATATTGCTTGTTTTACGATTTCTAATATTTTCTATTTATCTATTATAACGTGACGTTCTTTAAAGATAAAAGAATAAACGGAAAATAATGGAGATCCACCCTCTAGCGCATTATATCAAAGCAAAAAATGCATTTTGCATTCATGAAATGCGCAAACTCGAAAAAATCGTAAGTATTTATCGTGGTCAAGGGGTTTAACGTTTTTTTTTTAGTCAGTCGTTATTTAATTTCTCGTCTCGAACATTAAATTTGAAATATTCGAATTCGTTCGTTTGAAACCATAATAAAAGAAGTAGCGAGATTATAGCGGGTATGACGTATGACGTCACGATGACGGCGTGACGATGAGATTTACCTAGTCGACAAAAGCTCGACACTATATATCGAAAGAAGCCGTGAGATCGGAGCGAATCGAGTGGCAAAAATTAGCTCTTCCAATTTCTACAATTCGTGCCCTTTTTAGCCCCTTTCCGAAGGACTTGCCGTACTTTAGCCTCCCCAATAATCTCGTTACTCGCAGTGTTGATGCAGTGAGCAAACAAACGGCCTCGCGAAAGTGGGCAATGGAGGACATTTTTTTAAATGACGACAATACTGATGGAGCTTTGCGTTCCCGTTTGCAAGATAGGAGTGATGAAAAACAAGAAATAAATCGTTTGCAACCATTATTTTCCCATCCGCGAAGAATGATGGGGTTGAAGTTTGCACCGTTGGAATGCACCGAAAGTTCTTTTTTATATTTAATTTCCCTCATTTTTAATATTATTCGGGATATTCGGGGATTTTCGGAAGGAAAATCTACCAAAAGAAATGAAAATAATTTCGAATTGTTAATTTTCATTGCGTTCCAACGATGATAAGTTCATTACGAAGAATTGGGTAGAGTCGATTAAAGTTAAGATAGTTATAGAATAAATGAGATGTACCTTTAAACATATTCCGTACGAGAGTCATGCTCATATTAGATCTCCAAACCGCCGTATAGTTGCAGTTGTTTTCGGGTCGCTGGCGACCCGCCGACTGTCTCAATCGCACGTCGTTCCGTGACTTTGGGTAAAAAATATTTCTTCGATTCCCATACGCGACTATTTCCGGCACTTAAACCTCCTCGTTACAAATCCTATGTCATGACTCTACGAATCTTCGTGATAATCGTCATCGTCGCCATCGTCGTCACCACCACCATCACCACCATCATCATCATCATCCTTGCTGTGCCGAAGAAAATTCAATCTCAGTTCTCTTAGATCGACGGCGATGGCGTCGTCGCACAAAACAGTGCGTTCCTTCGATCCAATAACGAGCATCCGAATGGCGCTGTATCCGCGTGTTTTTCGCGTTACACTCCTGATCCGCGAGATCCAGAAACGAGGATTTTTTGTTCGCTGTCACGTGTCTTTCTTCGATGCTCTTTACCAACCGCGCAATTCTTCGAAGGACTGCCGCGTTCCTGGCGACGGGCACGACACTGACGAGCGGCAGGAACATCAAACACGCAGGAGAGGGGGCTTTACAAAGCAACCGTTCTATTTGAAAACAAAAAACGGTGGAGAAAAAAACCGCCCCAATCGCACCCCGTATCTAACGCGAACGGTAATTGGCGCAAGGAGCGAATATATATTTACACCCACGTGTGTGCGTGTTCACCGCGCACAAAGGAGCCCGGAGCCAAGTGAGCGCAGCGACTCGAGACTCGAAGATTAAAAAACTCCGGAGAAAATATCACGTCGAGACTTTGGGGGGATAAAGTATAATCCAGCGTGCGGGGTCTTTCGAGGTTTTGCGGAACCGTACCACTTGCCACTTCCTTGCGAGAGGAACGCGCGCGCGGGCTTTGAAATCTCGTGGAAAAACTTGTATCTCGTCTTGCCGATGTCTCAGTCGTGCACTAAATTCACCCGCGTTAATCTCACCAAGCGAGCGAGTCTTTTTTCTTCGCCTCTTCTCGGCAGTTCCTCAGCGATCTTGAAGCTTCGAAAGATCATATGTACAACATGTAGCAACAAAGTCAGCCAAGATTTCGAGCCGCCTGATACTCTCCGTTCGCAAAATGCCGCCTCCTGCTAGCTACGATGATTCGTCGTAGATACAACGGTGGTAACGGTGGTGTTCGTTAGGTGGCGTTGCGTATACATGTGCCGCTCGTCAATGCGTAGACATATAAATACATCGGTGTGGGTGAGAGAGAGAGAGAGAGAGAGAGAGAGAGAAAGAGTACAAACGATCTTTTTTTCTCCGCTAGTTTATCGGTGAGTGAACGCGGTGTGCCGCGATACCTCACCCGCGCGAGTGACCGCGCACGCGCGGACGATGGAGTCAGAGGGGGGGGGGGGGCTGGGAGCGCGATCGACGCGGCGAAGTGGAGGGGGAGTCGGATGAAAGAGAGATGCTGTACGATCTCGAGGTAGGAGCGACGAGATAGTGGGAAACGAAAAATGTGATACAGAGGAATGAAAGAAAGGAATACACATATACCTTTTGCGTATATATGTGTATATTTATATACGCATGCATACACGTGTATATATATATGTAAAGCTGGATCGTTTTATGAAGCACGCACACGTCTCGAGAGATACCGTAATTTTTCACGCGAAAAAAAAAAACGAAAGCGACGTTCCGAAATTTTCGTCAATTTAAGTGCACGGCGTACATTGTACCACGCTTTTATTACACTTTTTATTTCCTCTCACTTTGATCTTCACATTCGAGCCTGCCGAGACATCGAGGCCAATTTCACTCGCGTACAGTTCGCCAAAGTTTTCTCTCTTCATACCGTTGCTCGTTTATGAATCTCCGGTGAACTTTTGCGGGTAATCTTTCGTCGCGAAACGTGGGAGAATTGAAACTTTTTCATCGTCGAGACGTATCCTGGCGATGATTTGGTGACTTTTCGTAATTGATACCGAAGAAACGGGAATATCGTTGGGAGGAAGAGAGTGCAGGTCAATGAAGAAGCGCGATTGTATTATTTACAAAAGTGAGGGAAGTGTCAGTTTTTGCGGATGAGAGTGGCCCGGTGAAACGAGTTTGGTACAGGTCGACGATAGACGCGAACGGTATCTCGCCCTGCTCTTAACGCTGCTCCTCTCCGGCCGCCCATGTACAACGCCCCCCGCCTTTCCCTCCCCGTCGTCGAACACGCTCACCATACGCGTCCTCTCGAACTGATGCGTAAGAGAAACATCTTTTTCCCCTCTATTTCTTTATTGCGCCACTACTCTTGCATAATTCGTTGTTTTTCGAACGGCTCCCTCGTTGGCTCTGCACAATTTTTCCTCAATTATATTCGCCAAACTTATCCCCGGTGCACTTATCGCAGCTCTTTTCACCCGCGCACACACGCACACATACACACGCGTATACGAATATTGTGATTTTCCTTTCTTCTCGTATGCTTGCGCGACGAAAACGACGGGATGTGAGAGGAAATCCCCGCGCAGCCTCTTTGACAGTCGCACAATTAACGCGACCGTATTTGCCGAATAACTGTAGATACGCGCGCTCGAATTTGCTCACCAGAGGCCGATTAATTCTCTGCTTGTCGTTACTGTTTTTACGTTTCGTTGTGTTTCTTTTTTCTTCTCTCGTTTGCTTTGTAATAAACAAATAGTAGGAGAGGGGAAGGGAAACGAAAGGAAGAAGAGAAGAAGAAACCGAGAGACGCTTGCGGCCCCGCGGTGCTAGGGCATGGCAGCAGGCAGCCAGGCAGAATGTGGCGGTGTACTACCAGCAAAGAGTAGCGCGCCGGTACCCGCTACGTTTCTCTCTCGTCTGAAAACGCGCTCATCGACGAACGTACACATACACACGCGAAGCGTTGGCCTGCGTGTGTGTATGTTCGACGCAGTGGAGGCTGCGTATGGGAAATAGAATTGGTGGATAGAGCGAGAGGGCGATACGGCGATAGGGAGGGGAGAGGGCACTCCGGGAGCCCTATGCGAGAAATCGCGATGGGATGGTGGGTGATGGTAATGGCGGGCACGAAGCAATCCAGCCACCGCCCCCGTGTTTCTCTCCCTCCATGCACCCCCTCCCGCCGCTGCCCCTTTCCGTCGCTCTCGTTCGCTTCCCTTTTTTTTTACTACAAAGCATGTCTCTCTTCGGTTTCTCGCGTTCTGACGAAGCATACTAACCGAATCCCTCCTACCTTCGCTCCGCAGGCAACGTCCGAGCGTAAACGTGTTGCATACTCTTCTCATCCCCCTCCCGCACCGCGCTATCGAGATGTCTCGTTCGACGAATCCCAACGCTCGGTACTTCCCAGCCTTCCCCCACTCCTCGCGCTATACGTACATGAATACCGTCTTGCCTCTCTCCTACACACGCATCCGCCTTGCTCCCGGAGAAACGCTTTTTACATTATCCCCTCCCCCGCCGAGCCACATTTCCGTTTAAGTGCCCCCCCCCCCCCCCCCCGCCCCCGCGCCCTACCGGTGAACAACTATCGGGCGTCAGGAACGTAGCAACCAGAGTCCGCAATACGGAAGACCGAACTCTTGTGCCGAGGCTGGAATCCGTAGAAATTTTCGAGTACTCGTCTTTGCCACCAGCGTCGCTTCGCACGGCCCTCGTCGATATAGTTATAAACTAATACACTTACGAGTGACATCACGGTAACCTCAGTGATGCTTTCGCTTCTCGAGAGCCTGCTAGCGAGTCAGAGGGAGCGGCGGGGTCAGAAGGGAAGCAACAGGGCTGAACGCGTTCCGCCCCGTTATTTCGTTAGAGATCGATTGTATGCGCTGTTTTTTTTTTAAACTGCGAATCCATCTTGCGCTCGTACACACCCGCTAAGCTCGTGGGTACGCTAGGAAAATTGACTTTTGCACAGTGCTAACGGGAGAGCTCGTGCGATCGCTCATTGCGTACGCGTTGACGCGATTCGGCGAATATCTCTGTTCGTCCTCGTTGGCGCTTCGTCGTGTTGCAACACCGGCGTTTCTCATTCGCACGATAATCTCGATCGCGAAGCTTCGACAGCTCGAGAACGTCAATATTTTGACGCCGAAAATTTTCTGTTGATACATTCGTGGTGCTGATATTCTTCGAAAGAAATATCGCTTTTTAAGCGTTTTGCTCGAAGAGCGTGGAAGCTCGGTGTCAATGCGTTTGACACGTGCGCAAATTCGTTACTATTTAAAAGACGCGGTGGCAAGTGTCGCAATGAAGCGCAATGTACATATTCATTATACAGATAGATTGTTTCGTAGTTGGGAAGGGGAATTCTTGTAATAGGATCGTGTGGACTCTAATCACGAAACGACCTATCCCCCCGCCTCGAACCTTTCGCGCTCGTATTCTTATCGCTCGCCGAGTAAATTAACGACACCGCATTTTCTTTACAAACTGGCCAACCGACCGTGGAGCTCGATTGAAAGGCAAAATACAAAAACAGGACAGAAAAAAAGAAAGTAAACTCCTCGGCACCGATTCCGATAAATGGAGGGAGAGCGAGGGAGGGAGGGACGAAGACAGAGCCTTTTTGTTATCGCCCACGCCCGAACGAGAGAAACAAAAAAGATATCGAAGTTTCCGGTGACAAACCCGCTTATATTAACGGAGAGATAAGACAGTTCTCCTTCAATCGCGCGAACCGCCCCGTCTCTAATTCGTTGTACTTGCACGTATACACACGCGGCGAGATTCGATCACGTCATTTTGTTTCCTTTTCATCAACGATAAAGCACCCACGAGGGCTTTTCATTTTTCGGAATTATTCGAGGGTGAAGATACCGTTAGGCGAGGAAAAAATGTGTTGCTTTTCATGATTTTCTTTAAACCCTTATCAGTCACACCTCCAGATTATGACGTAAAGTCATTGGGGGTGTAATAAACCCCACTCACTTTGGGGAGTGGTAAATGATTGAAAAATTGAAAAAAAATACTACAATGAATTTTAAACCCTTGTCCCGAGTAGAAATTTCTTAGGGTTAGCCTGACCAGGATCAGGCCCTGATCGGGGTGTGATAGGGGTAACACCTATTACGGACATCCTGATCCGGCCCCGATCGGGCCGGAAGTATTTAGGCCCTACATCAGGCTATACTAAAATGGCCCTACTAAGGCCGTCCCTGATAAGATCCTACTAAGGCTTTCCCCGATAGGGCCCTACCAAGGCTTGCCCTGATAGGCCCTAATAAGGCTTTCCATGACAGGGCCTTGCTAAGGCTGTCCCTAATGTGGCCCTACTAAGGCTTTCCCCGATAGGGCCCTACCAAGGCTTGCCCTTGGTAGGGCAAGCCTTGGTAGGGTGGGCAGGCCATAGTAGGCCCTACTATGGCTTTCCCTGATGAGGCCATAAATAGGCTTGCCCTATCCCTGCCTCAGCAGTCGCTAGTTGCACATAACCTCTCATTTTTCACATGGAAACTTCGATTTTACAGCATCGTAGCTTCGGAGTTTCGATGCATTCCTGAATTCTATTTAAAAAAAGGTGCTGCTATAGACTGTTACGTCAAAAAACGTTATGCAACTCGGATGCGCGTTAGAAGATTTCGGCAGCTTTGTAAGGCGAAGAGAGAGAGAGAGAGAGGAACTATATATATATATATATATATATATATATATATATATATATATATATATATATATATAAGGTTAAGTTTCAAAAATCTATAGCATGTTATTCGATAAACCTCTTTAATTGTCACAATGATATTAACTAATTGATATACTTGATGTGATCCAACAAATAATTATAGGAATTCATTTGGTTTGTTATGCCATATCTGGGACCAAGATGTTACAAGCACTCGGTAGCATAGGGGCAGCGTGCCTAGCTTTGGGTAGGAAGGTACGAGGTTCGATTCCCATATAGGCGAAATATTTTCTTCGAACAAAAACGTTTCAGCAGGCCAGGGAATGACGAATTTTTATACAAAATCATTGTAGTGGAACTCTAAATTAAGTAGTTCATTCCATTTTGGTTTTTTGAAATATTATATGCATTTCTTTCTGATCAGGCAACCTGATAGGGGCCTGATCAGGCAACCAGATCAGGCCCATATGTGACACAACGTTACATTTCCTAGTAGGGCCCTTTCAGGCTGCCTTATTAGTGCCCTACCAGGGCAGTCAGGCAACCTGATCGGGCCCTGATCTGGGCCCCATCGAAATTTCTACGCGGGTGTGTAAGACCATGCCGATTATTTTCAAGTCCTGTAATTTTTAATATTAAAAAAACTGTCGAAAAAAAATTCGGAAAAAATGACTTTTTACAAAAAGTCAGGCAGAAATTTGAATTTTCAATTAAAAAAAAATCGTTTTATAAACCTGAAATAGCATGCTTTCAGGTGGGAATGATTAAATTAGCGACCGTTCCAAAAAGTATATTTATTTGAACATCTGAAGTGCGGATTTCTTCAGAAAAAATGATACGCCAATTTTGTAGGAATGAGCGATATTTTATTATGAAAAATGCTTTAAAAAATGTAGAAAAATATATATACGCGCTAAAACATTCATTCACACATAAATTGCATTCACACACTCATACACTTTTTTATTTCACGCCGAAACTGCATTCTGCGCAAAGATAAGCGCGATGCCAATCGCAAATCTCGCGATTGCAGCTCGGGCACTGCAATATAGTTTTTTTTTTATCCTTGCTTCGCGAACATAACGCGCACCGGGTTCGCTTATCAAACTTTGGACGCTCTCTCGGAGTATCCTGCAAATCTCGTAAACCTAAAATACTGCTTATACCGACTAGCAGATCTTTGCGAAGGGACGTTATTGTATACCGCTCTTGCAAATGCGGTTTTAATAGAAACATGTACGATGATTTTATGCACTTTTCCATAGTCACCTTTTCGTTGATGTTGTGGACATTATTTCTACATTTCAGCGAAATTATTGCGTTTACCGCGGCTTGATCAGGATGCCAAAAAATCTACGCATCGGTCATCGGCTCGTTCACCGGCCGACCGTATATGAGTGGCAAACCATGTCGAAGCAATCCGTCCCTCCTTTATTTTTATTATAATGTTGGATGATTTCCGGTTTCCCACCAATCACCCGACAATGACCGTGTAAATACGATGTTACTAATAAAACGACCTTATTCTTTTTCGGAGTATATCGGAGCGTCCGATTTTTTGTGAAGCAGTATTTGCTGTCCGGAACTGGTCTTATTGCAGTTTTCATATCCCGCGGAATTTCGCGCTTATTCTTCCGTATTGTCCCGGTCACGCTCAATTGTATAGGTTCCTGTGGCATTCGTTGTATCATTGGAATGGATGTGAACCAATTGTCACAGGCTATGCTGCGCTTCGATCCGTGAATCGGTTTCGTGACTTATCTTAAAAAGTACTCCGAAACGGATTCATTACTCGGCGTCTTTTGAATTTGTCGATTTAGCGTGTAATTTTAAAAAATCCCAACTTCACATTTTTTAAAAATTACTCACCATTGAAGATTATAACAAAAAAAAACAAAAAAACCGCGCTCCGAAACTTTTTTCGCACTATAGTCACACGGGGTTGTAGGCACCCCAGATTTTCGCACTGTCTAGGTCAAGCGAGTGCCAAAATAAAACTCATGGGCCCTTTCAAATAAAACCGACGAGGCTCCTCCCTACTAGAAGGTTCAAACTACCTACAGATTACGAAACATGTCCCATTTTCTCAAAATTTCTGGAAGGTATCGCAGGTCGAAAGACGGCTGGGGTTTATTCAACCCCCGATGACTGTTAAGGGTTAAAGGAAGAATTCGTTCACCATTTTTTGAGACTTCGGGTATGTTTTATTGCTAATTTTGGCTGCTACATGGTTTTTTTTTATTAATCTTTAAGAATTAAGGAGGTATGGCAAATTCTTCTAAATTGCATTTTTTAAACTGGCGTGACGGATAGCTGAATCAACCAATTCTGATAAAATTTGATTTACATCTTTCCAACCTGATTGTCTAAAACCTGACCATGAATGTTTTTGAAAATGAGAAGAAGAAAAAAATTTAATTTCAAAATGTAGCCACTTTTTCTCGGAAAATTCAATCTTTGTTTCGAAGCGCACCATTTAATCGATTTTCAAAATTTGTCACCTTTTCTTGGTTCATATTCTGCGTATGAGTGTTAATGAAATAAAAACCTTCGTTGGTTTTTTTTTCAGATTAATCCCGCCGACTCTACACGTCACGCTGTCGGACAAAATTCGCTGCATACCTTTAGAAGACCTGTCATACCTCCGCCTTTTCTAAAGATTTATAATAAAAACTTAAAAAATACCATGTAACGGCCAAACGTAAATCTAAAAAAGTTGAAGAAATCTTTCCTTTAACAAAAAAATCATGAAAATCAGTAATATTTTCCTCGATTAAAGGTATCTCCATCCTTGAGGTATTTCCTTCGCGGAGGGCCGTATTTTTTGGGGGCATAAGCAGGGCCCTTCTGAATTAACGATAAATTGGAGTGGCCGTTGATAAAACATAAGTTACACTCAATTATTATACCCAAAAATAAACTGGGATAAAAAATTCCGCGCAAAATTAGTAGATTTGAAGGTTTTTTAAAATTTTCTTCGAGTAGTCGCGGCTCCGAAAATTCTTCTGCTAGTGACTTTTTCCCGAGTTTTATCAGTAATATTTTGTTTAAAAGATCATCACAGTGTAATTTTTTTTAATCGATTTTTTTGCATTGTTCTATAGTATAGGCAATTATAAACATGCTGTTCACATACTTACATAATCGTAAGTAGACAATTGATACGAAAATTCCACACCGGAAACTTAGAACGCATTTCTCTCGAAATGTCGTTTTTCAAAACGGTGTACACTTTCAAAGGAAGGTTTTCAAGCTATCCGTCTCAAATTTCGACACAACATTCTTCACGCCATTCTTTATCTTGCTCTGAAAGCTTTTTTTAATCTTCATATTTTTTTAACGAAAAACTGTCGAAAAAATAGGCTAAATTCGTTTTTTTTTTCAAACCGCCGCCATTATGTCAATTTTGATAAGGGGGCATCCATTAATTACGTGAGGTGATTTTGGCGATTTTTCGACCCCCCCTCTCCCCCTGGTGAGATGTCGTGAGATTATGCTCGACCCCCTCCCCCCTCCCCTAATCTCACGTGAGATTTTTCAAAATGCATACGTTCACGGAAAATAAATTGTAGTAGAAGTAACTGCGGTTGTAGTACCATTTACTCCCCCATGTAAAGTAGTAGGGAGACTCTCCCTACGTGATAAAAATTATGTGATTACTAAAATTACTAAAATTACTAAAATTACGTGATATTTGCCGAAGCCCCCCTCTCCCCCACGTGAGATTAGGTGAGATTTCGCTCGACCCCCTCCCCCCCCTAAACGCCTCACGTAATTAATGGACGCCCCCTAAAGTGAACCTCCATAGCAAGATAGCGGCTTCCATACTGATTAATAATCTTTGTACAAAATTTGTTTCAGATAATATTTGCGGCCACAACCATCTACACCGGGAGGACTCCTTTTTTTCGAAGAGACCTTCAACCGTTAATTTTTTTTTAAATAAAAATTAACGTTCACAAATTTATTTCCTTTCTTTATGAGTGCTTTGAGTTGACATAAAAAAATCAGTCTGATTAGCGTATGTTAACCATCGAAAAAAAATCACGAAAATCAGATATTTTTCGACCCGTTATACTGTGATGAGCCCTTAGGGCGGAAGCCTGAATTAGAAGGTCCAAAAAGCGTTTTTTCGTAAATTTTTTTAGAACGAAAAAATGTGAGGCCAGTGAACGTCGAGGTATATTTTTATGTAAATTTAAAATGTATGAAAAAAATTCCACATGAAACATTAAATGACTGCAGATTTATCAGCCCATTCCATGTGCGTCTTGCCACTGTAGTTCTCAATCGGCGAGAAAGATGCAGCTCGTAATGATTGACTAAAACAAAAACAACAATACAAATTTTAATTGTCATATATTTTTCTTCTGGGTGAATTAAGAATAAGCTGAAAAAATCGTAAAATTATAACTTTTCGCAGGTTTGAAAAAAATGTGTTAAAAAAAAACACTTTAACGTGCTATAAAAATGATTTTAAAATACTTTATCGACAACTTTTTTAATTCACTTAGAAGCGATTTTCATACTGAAGAAAATAAACTTTGGTTTGATTCAATAGGTCGTTTAGTTTTTTTTGCCATCTCGCCCTTCAGTTTGGAAAAATCGTGAAAATGCAAACTGGAGAAAACGCACTTCAAAGTTTTCAATAGGAGGACATAACAATATCAAATACCAATCGCTTCGCTCTTTTGGCCTTGTATCTTCTAAATATTCACAATTAGTAAATATCTCTGTATCTTTGTAAATATATTCTTGGATAGTTTATCTATCGTCTTGAGCAATAAAAAAACGTTTTTTCGAACCTTCTAATTCAGGGTCCAGCCATAAAAAATGCAGTGGCCTCCGGTTTTTATTGTCGTTACGGAATCTTCAAAAAAAAAAAATTACACGCGTGAAGTTTATATCGGACACCCATGTAGGTTTCGCCAATCGAACCGTAACGGCCAATACTTGGACCGATGTTGGCGGGGCGATGATCGATTACCCCATTGTACGCCAATGCTCGGCTGAGTATTGACTAGCCAACCTTGGTTTACTGATACGAGGCCAATGTTCGGCCAAATATAGACTCGCTAATCATTGGCTTGTCGATACGAGGCCGATGTTTGGCGAAGTATAGACTCGCCAATCATTAGTTTGCCAATACGCGGCCAATGTTCGGCCAAACATAGACTCGCTAATCATTGGCTTGTCGCTACGAGGCCGATGTTTGGCGAAGTATAGACTAGCCAATCATTGGTTTGCCAATATGAGGCTAATGTTCGGCCAAGTATAGACTCGTTGATTATTGGTTTATCGATATGAGGCCAATGTGTGACGAAGTATAGACTCGCCAATCATGTTTTTGCCGATACGAGGCCAATGTTCTGCCGAGTAACGCATGATCGAACCGCAATTCGTATATTGACGATTAATTGTTTCGCGTCGAAGTCGTTGAGAAACGAGATAAATACTTTTTACGAGTCCATTGGACATTATTCTTAAGAAATATACTACCAAATCAATGCACTCATTGTTGGCCAATTTTTGAACGAGCTCATACGCGATACTTTGCCGATTTTTATGAACCATCCTACACTGACAGAAAAATTCTATTAATATTAACTAACCGCGTCTATTTATTTATTTTTTCTTGAAAATAATTAGATTTTTCGTGAAATCAAATTTTTCCCCCTTGCAACCCATTATTGGAATTATTCATTTTAAATATATTTATTTATTCAAATTAAACTTGAACTAATGAACTTATGATCTGTCTTAATTGCAACACACATATTGAAGGGTTGTGGGGGTAGAGAGAGTGGAGAGAGAGGAATTATATATATATATATATATATATATATATATATATATATATATATCGGTTAGGTTTGAAAATTCTATAACATAACATTCGATAACACTCCCTAATTATCACAATGATATTAACTAATTAATATAGTTTATGTGATACAAATAATTATGAGAATCCATTTGGTCTCTTATGCCATATGTGCGATTCAAGTGTTACAAGCACTCGGTAGCATAGGGGCAGCGTGCTTGGCTATGAGTAGGTAGGTTCAAGGTTCGAGTCCAATATAGGTGAAATATTTTCTTCGAACTAATCGCTTCGAAAGACCAGGTAATGAAGAATTACAATAAAAAAATAATTAATTTTTTTTTGCCGTGCAGGACCAATTTTGGTGATCTATATCGGGTCACAATTATCCGCCAAGACTCGGTCGATAATCGGGCCAAGCTCGAGTGCCAATGATGGCAATCTTGACGGGGACTTATTGTTGGCCGATTCTCGAATTAACTCTTACGCGATGCTCGGCCGATTCTCATAAGTCATTCTAGGGCCAATATTGATTGCGAATATTGGGCCGCTCTTACCCGAGTCGAAATTTTCGAGCCGCGTTCAACCCACAAAATGAAGGCGAGCAGAAATCGGCGTGAGCGGATTATTGGGTATCTAAAGGAGGGTACAATGTTTGAAAGTATCATGCGTTAGAGCCTCCGATGAACCTTCGGCATGGCAGAAAGTAGACTTTTTGAGTCAAAGGAGGTCAGTAAGGCTCACAATTGAACCTATGGAACCTCAGGTCGGCCTACTTCGAGCGCTCCCGCAGAACCTACTGCCCCCCCTTTCGGCCTACTGTACACTGCTAAACAAAAAGATTAATTTATATAGAATCTATTTAAATAAAATAGGTTTTTTCCTTGTCTCACAGCCTACTACGATCATATTTCTTTCAAAAATATTTATATATATTAATAAAGATGAGATTCAAATTAATCTTTATTTGCTTAGAATGTACACTGTAAAGCTAAGTGTACTATATGCATAAAATATTTCATAAATCGAAAATAAAATGAACGCCTTAATTGAGAGCTTTACCACAAGGATTTTTATCGTAATTCGTCATTCCCTGGCCTTTAGAATTGATTTTTTTCGAAGAAAATATCTGCCCTATATGCGACTTGAACCTAGTCCTACCTACTCATAACTACGCTCCGCTGCCCCTATGCTACCGAGAGCTTATAACATTTTGGTCGCTAATATGGCATAAGAGACCAAATGAATACCTCTAACTATTTGTTGTATCACATAAGCTATATGAATTAGTTAATATGATTGTGATAATTAGAGAGTTTCATCGAATAACTAACTTTTATATATATATAAAATTCCTCTCTCTCCACCTTCTCTACGCCCCGCCCCTTTGATATGAGTGTTGCAATAAAGATGGACCGTTAGTTCAATCAAATAGAAAAATGGTTAACTCTACGAAAATTCTATTTAAGGTAAATTAAAAAAAAATAACTAGATCCATTCAGTGAACTTAACTAAATTGTTTTTATGAACGGATGAAAATGTTGAATTGATGAAACCGAATCACAGATTTATTAGGATCAAATAAAATATGTAGTTGGACGATATTAAATAGATTGATTTTCTATAAATAAACATATTTGAAATCAATAATTTTAATAATGGAATGCAATAGGAAAAATTTGGTTCTATGAAAAATCTAGTTAATTCAAATAAAAAAGAATCAAATAGACGCGGTTAGTTAATGTCATATTTAGCGGAAAAAATAAAAATATGCTTCATACATACACGTGGAAATATTTTTTTAATTTTCGACGTGCTAAAAATGAAAACAAAGAAAAATCAAACATTTTATTTAAAATCGACGGTAATCGGCCGTCGCCATTTATCAACTCATTATTGAATTAACAAGAAAAACAAAACGAACAAAAACAAAAAGAAAAAATCGAATGAGGTTGAATTCTAAACCGACAATTTCAATCCTTTAGAACATGAAATAGACTATAATTAACACCCTAACGTTCCATATAGTTATCAATATTATATGTTATTTAGATCTACACTGCCAGCCAAAAGTTTTCGGACACTCCACATGATCGCCAAACTTTTGAGCGCTGGATAAGTGCCAAATAATGTTAGAGTAATATAATTAATTTCATTTATTATTTCGCGAAGATCCTATAAAGATCTATATAATTAAGTAATTATACAGAGCTTTATAGTATCTTCGTAAAATAATTATTATTATTCTACTTAAGAGCTTTATAGTATCTTCGTAAAATAATTATTATTCTACCATGAGTTTTCAATGATCCAAAGTGATATTAAGTTTTGCAGTTATCTGAAGTGTCCGAATACTTTTGACTGGTAGTGTATATTCGAATATATTAATGCAACCACATATTTCGAGAATAATATATATATAGTATTATATAATATATACCGTCGCTTAAAAGTTTGGATACACCAGTCGATATTTCTTGCTGCACTAAAAGTTACATAGCTTCGTAAAAAAAAAGATAACCAAATTTACCGAACGGCGTTTTGACGGGAATAAATTCAGCTTTATATTACTTTTCTGAAATAGTTTTTTATAATTTTCTTTTCGACCCGGTACGCACTTTTATACGTGACTGATTTTCGGTTTTTTTTCGACCATCGAGAATTGGGCGCATGACTTATGCAAAAAAAATTTGTTGCGTTTATCCATGATAAACTTGAACGGGGTAGCAGGAACTCCATTTGAGTTCTTTATAAAGTTTTGCACGATTTTTTCCGCAATCTTATTTCATTTTTTGCTAAAAAAGACTAATTCTAGATAATGCAATGTAACTCAAGAACTAGAGGGTTTAAGAAGAAATGTCAAGGACGAAAAACGTCGCGTAAGCTTATACTGGATAGACTGGCATTTTTTAAGAATTTTCTTGTGAGATTTTTTCTCACAGGAAAACGCCCATTAATCCGATAGAATTGGAGTAAGACTATATACAAGCATTCTTTTATGAATTGCCTATACAATAATAATAAATCGATATTGAACAAATTTGATTGTTTTCGCATATTAATATTGCACTAATAATTTGATAAGGGGACGATGTATTTTTATTAATTTCGTATTATTTTCGTCATCGAACGGGTTACCGATCAGGCCACAATGGAATGATGATGGAGGAGATATCGAATTTGGGCCGAAAGCAGGTTCGGTGGGGTCGAGACAACAGTTTGAGATTGAAAGCAGGTTAAGGAGGCCTGTGCTCTGCACGTTTCACTGAAACTGGGGGTCGAGAGAAGGTTTGGGAGGTCTAGCAGAGGCTACCCTGGACCAAGAGGAGGTCTCTTCATGGCACTGAACTCGACAAATGAGGTTTCGTCGGTTCAACGGAGGCTGGCGGCTTATGTATTACAAAAGAAATGGATCCTGCGAGGTTCAGAGGAGGCTAAAAATTTTGACTCGGGTATCATCCGAGGCTCGGTCGATGATCGGGCCAAGCTCGAGTGCCAATGTTGGCAAGCTCGGCGTCGAGCATCGGCCAATCGTTGGCCACTACCGATCACCCTACATGGGCATATAGAATTATTTAGTGTATCAATTATTAGAAAGAAATGTGGCCAACGTGTCATCACCATTAATTGCCGCATAAATGGGACGATTCTTAGAGTCGTAATTTCTTTGTTGAAAGTTCGGTAAATCGGCTTGAAATTTTACCATAATGGGATGTATTTTTACTCCGTTGTAGACCAAAATCAACCAATTGGTAAATACTCGGGTTCGATAGCGGAATACCTTAAGGCACTAACACTTGCCTAGAGTAGGTATCCCAAAATAAACGGAAACCGCCGGGCGAGTCATGTGTACACGGCGGGCAAAATTGCTTGGATCAATAAAAAAATGTCTATTAACAGGTGGCTAACGGAATATTAAGATGAGACACTGAAATATTTAATTATTCCGAGTATTCGTTAGATGGAGTCAATAATTCTTGAGGCGGGACACCACTGTGACAGGTAAAAGAATCGATTGTTTTTAGCATTTTGTCAAAGTACACATATTCAGGAATATGTGAAAAAATGTTCAAGTTTAAATATTAACAATTGACCAATTTACAGACGATTTTGTGAGAGCAGGTAGCGCAACGATTTACGTTGTACCAAAACATTCAATTGCGCTTTTATCGAATAGACTTTTCCCGACCTGGTCGGAAGCATAACTCTAGCTATAATTGAACGATTTTCCGTTTTAAATCCCAATATTTCCATAATTGTAGTAGTCGTCGTTGTACGTATCCGTTTTTTTTTTGTGAAAATTAGTGTTTTTCAAGCCCCCGAACATAAGTTAAAATTTCGCCAAAATTACACTTTTTTTGAACCCCCGTCATTTTGTAAACACTTTTTTTTCTTTTGAAAAAAGGCTAGTTACAACGACGACTACATTCATATAGGGGGAATAGGGGCTACAAGTAACAGGAGTAAGAAGTAACAAGCGAGTTGCCGCCAAACTATGAACATTGTACGTACATATTAACAGTATTTCAACTCTTTGTGCAGTAGCGGACGCGCCCGTAACGGATAGTCCTCGCTCAGGAGCCGCACGGAGAAGTCACGTCACTGCGGCCCATTTGACCCGGTAAATGAACTTTTTTTAGTATCGCAATTCTTTTATTTGTGGTTTAATTAGAGTTATTAAATAATGTTGATATTTTTTATTCGATGCTTTGTTTAATTAGCTGCGGTATCAGCTTGAGTTTTTTTACCGTCAAACGAAGAAATAATTAAATAAAAATACAAATGTAATAAATGGAGGCATGGGGCTAAAAGTAACAAACTGACGGGGTAACAAGTAACTTGTTAATTAGGGGTGTACGATTTACTCGAGTACCCGATGGTCGGGTCGGATCGGGTACCCGACGGGTTACGTTTTTGCATTACTCGCCACTATATGGTACCGGAATTCCGTCGGGTACTCGTAAACGTCGTGTACTCGTGAACTTCGAGCATTCGTAAACGACTCGGAGATCCGTATCTATTATTTATATTTATATTTATTATTTATCTAGCTGCATCTATTGAATAGTGGGAGAAAACGAAATCTCGGAGAAGGCGATAAAACGAGTAAATTATAATACTATAAAAATCTTTTGTCGTCTCACTTTTGAAAAGTGCGATTCGGTTGGTTGGATATAATATTTCTTATGATCTCCAACCTATCGGCGAATGGTAGAGAATATAAAGCTGGACTCTATTCCATCCGTTTTAGTACGTTTTGTGGCGCTATCTACTATGAAACGAAATTTGAAATTTTGTTCCGCCGACACGGCTTATCGAGTATCCAATGTGAGACGAGTAAACCGCTAGGCGACGGTTACCCGAGCATACTCAGGTATCGTCGGGTACTCAATAAAGTACGAGTATACCAGTCTGGTCACGAGTAGTCGAATAAGTCGGGTACTGAATAAAGTTCGAGTATCGCCGTCTGATCACGGGTACTCGAAAAATTCGGGTACTCGATCCGAATCATAGTCTAATTACCCGACCCGACCCGATCAATTTTGCTACCCGCACACCCCTAATATATATATATATATATATATATATATATATATATATATATATGTGTGTGTGTGTGTGTGTGTGTGTGTAGCATCCTACAGGGTCCTTCCCCTTATTACATTCCCCGCCATATTACATTTTACATCCCCACCTTGCGGCCGCAGCCGACTTCCCCCTCTGTATCGCATTCACCATGACATTTTTGCCATGGGTATAGGGAAACTGCGAAAAACCTATACCAATACAGCCGGTCCCAGGTTCGCTTCCCAGCTGCAGGGCTAGTCGCGATTCATCGAGAAATAAATCACAGGCTATAGTCATACACATACCATACATACACGCACCGGTCCGGGTGCGGGGCATCCATGTAGAACTGGACCCACCGCACGCCCGTACTTATTTCTCTCCGAGCCTACGAGACTGAGATTCGAATCCGCGAGCTCCCGATGTACTGGTTCAGAGGCAAGCACGCCAAACTCTAGGCCAGCCCACCGGTTCCACTTACACACACACACACACACACACACACACACACACACACACACACACACACACACACACGCACACGCACACGCACACGCACACACACACACACACACACACGCACACGCACACGCAAACGCGCACGCGCGCAAGCACACAGAGAGGCCCATTGATCAATAAAAATGTCACATGTAGTAATGTCTGACGAAGATTAATAAAACCTAGGATGGTCGCGCTCTGGCAAGCGATTGAATATGTGTGAGAGGGACAGAGAGAGAGAGAGAGAGAGAGAAATTAATAATATAAAAAAATTACCGCGTCTCTAGATACATTTTCGACCGATGAACGCGCCGAACGCTTGCTGGGCTGCCAATTCGCCGGCTCTACCTTGTCCAATTGCTTCGTGGCGCTAGCGTAGCTAAACATTGCTTAATTAAAATCGCTATGTCTCTGAAACTAGAGGGTCACAATTCATGATTTTTTACAACCACTCCGTCTTATGTTTCTCGGTAATTGACAGTTTTTTTAAGAAAAAATGACAAAAAAGTTTCGACGTTAATGTGTGAATTGTGAACTTTCCCACTGTTCCCCATAAAAACACGTGTTAAACCGCGCAATCTTTCATTGCCAACATCTCGAATACAAAACGGTGAATCCTTTTAAAGTTTTGCATTAATCACTTAATAGTGTCCTGAATGTGTCCTAAAATATGAAGAAAAAAAACCTATAGAAAAACGCCTTGTCGAGACTACTACCTTAATAACAAACCCGTTCTCCAAATCCCAAATAAATAATCTAGTAGACAAAAAAATCGGAAAAAACTTGAAATTAGCTGAATTCCATTGGTTCGATAAATAAATCCCCGATATCCCCCTGTGACGAGTTTAGTCAGCCCTATGCATCTTTATTGAGTGTAGCTTCACTGCATAGGTGATGGCGTATTTCTTGCAAAAATGAATTTTAAACATTTGAAAGACGTATCTGGCTCGTTCGTCTTCTTAAATCGATAACGAAAAATCTTTTGCTCTCACATACTCAGTTTATTATGTGAACCAGTCTGTTGCAAAATTTCAAACGTGATAATGTTTCCGCTTAATTTTGTGAATACCATTGGGCGCAAGATATTCGGAATTTGATTATTTTTTTAAGGCGGTTGGAGCGCGCCGTTTGAGTAAATTGACGGTTTATGAAGTTTTTTTTTCAATGAACCTTAAAAAAATGCATAAGAGATATAGATTTATTCTGTCGATGCTAATTTTTCATAAAATATATAATTAAAAAGCGAAATTATGCATTTTTTTGCGTGAATAAGAAAATCACTTGGCTTACTACCAAATTGAAAAAGTATAACATTATCGATGATTATTATGGAAAAAACTGCGTGTTTTATACAACTCAGAATGAAATTTTGAGTCATTTATAATGAAAGGTTTATTTTTCTTCTAAACGTTAACAAAAGTTTAGTTTGCGTTAATCCGTTGTTAGAAATGGTTTATCTTGGTGCTAAATAGCCAAAAAAAAATACATCACTCGTAGCGTGACCTTCTTCCCACCTAAGCGCACGTAAAATTACATACATTAAACTATTTTTTATCTCTGGTGTTCAGTGGTGAATTTTTTTTTTAATCGTAAAGACACAGTATAGTGTAGGCAATAACATATATTTTTATTTTTTCAAATCTTGGATTGTGGCTAATGCTCCAACCTCCTCAAGCACATCGGAAATTGTTTTTTTTTTATTTTGCTTCCATTAATTAATGATGAAAAACTCTTAGGCTGAGGGTCTGGATATATTACGTGGTACAAGTCTGCTTAAAATAAATTGCCGCGCTCTACGTACGTGCCGACTAGCGAGCGCACCGGATTGCCTCCCACGAATGAATTCACGTGTGACCAATGATTGATTGGAGAAAAGATAGAAGCGAACTTTTCGGCTTAGAATTCCACACTCTACTGATTCTTGAACACTCATCGTTGGTCTGCAGACGTACGCATATTGGTACAGGCGTCATATCATCTGATATTCAATATCTTTATACTTGTTTACATCCAACAATGAGATTAATCGGATTGAAAATTCGGATAAAGCACCACTAATATATTTTTCACTATTTTGTCCAAGATTTTCTTCGAACACTTTGTACACTATTTTTATTCGTTGACGTGTTGCAGACAATGTCCATACTCCTGAGTTTGGCGTTAAGGGCTACCTAGTTGACATTTTTGAAAATATTTAGTTTTCGTTTTTTACGGATTCTCAAAATATAACATTGAAAAAATATTATATAAATATTTCAAGTCGATCCGTTGAAAATTGAGAGAGTTGTGGGTTTTGACTTTGTGACTTTTTCGAAGTCGGTGACCACGATATCTCAAAATCACTGTACCGATCAACTTCAAATTTGACAAGCTTATTTTACATATCAAAAAGCAGGGCTTCAACGAAGGGATTTTTTTCGATGCATAGTTTTTTTATCAACGAAAATAGAGTTTTTTTTCACAAAAAGTGGATAACTTTTACTTTGGACTGCGGCCATTTTTTCAAAAAACAATATTTTATTAAATCCTTCGTCCGAACACTAGATAATTTCATGCAAAAACTTAATGCGTTCGATTTTTTTTATTTCGCATGACTTGTTTCCGAGCAGCAGTGATCACCGTGAACGACGTTTTTCAGCGGTCTGCACAAACCATTGTATCTACCGCATTTATAAATATTTCACGATGTTGAAGTTTGCATCGTTGGAATGCAATGAAAGTTAATTTTTCCTCTATTACTCGCGTTTTTTCGCCTACTTAGAGTACGAAAATCACTCGAACGGTTTTTTTCTTATCCTTTTGTGATCCACGATATCAATTTACAAGAAAATAAAAGATTGTGATAAAAATGAAGATATGGAACGAAAATTTCAAGAACCTTTGTTGCATTCCAACGATGCAAAGCTCAACGCCATAATATTATTCAACACAAAAACGTAGAAGTTACTTAACCCCACGACTGCACACTTCCGCTACCAACCTCTGACTGCATATGGGGTCAATCTGACCCCAGACGTTTTTCAGATCGTTGTATTTCGGTAAAAAAGCTTTTTTTTTTGTAGAGACGTTTTTTGTAGTCAATGGTCCTTATTTGAGGGCCCAAAAATTAGTTTTTAAGAAAAACAAAAATTGAGTGCCCAAATATTCGTTCAAAGTGGGGAATGCGTTAAAAAATACGTACTTGCACGGAAAATATCATAATTTTTTTCTCTTCAAAATGTAAACGAAAGCCCGTCGAGGTTTTTATAGAGGAAGGTTTGTAGATGCGAAGAAAATACATTGTCGACCGTCATTCCAAAAAGTATATTTATTCGGAGGTTTGGATTTGAGCATTTTCAGGATAGTGAACAATGGAAAAAATCGACTCCTTCGGCAGATTAATTGCTGAAAACGTATATTTTCCGTATTTTAGTACTTCAATGACTTATTATTATTCACATTTACCGCAATCGACGCATAAACACCTTCGGTGCTCGGTGCACCCCTCCTGTATAACGAACACTTGCTTTTAGTTTTATGATCGGCATTCTAAATACATAACTTACTATAGTAGTGCAGAATAAAAAATATCTATGAGCATTTTCTATTGTATCTCACTTACATGTAGTAATAAAACACCAAATTTCACAAAAAAATGTTTTCACTTTTACTGCACTACTGCATAACCGGGGTCGATTCGACCCCAGGTCCTTCTTCGACAGCTGTCCTCAGTACACGGGCAGGATGGGGGCCGAATGTCCACCTATAGAGTAGGAGTGGGAGAACATTCGAGCGCCGCACTGCAACCGAATAGATTACCCCGCTTAGCGATACAGGTCGTTGAACCAAAATGGGGTTAAAATGACCCAGTGTGCAGTCGAAGGGTTAAATAATATCTAATGTAAAAAAAATTGAAAACAGCACACGTTTTTGTAGAAAAAGATCACGAATATCCCTCTTTTTCCGGCCACGAGCTAGGTGTAATCGGTTAAAGAGCTCGCACAATAAATCGAATATTGTTCCATATAGAGCAGGGGAAAGGGGGGTAGCCCCGGCCAGTTTTCTATTTTTATAAGTACGCTGCAAATTGAGGGTGGATAATTAATCGGAAATGCACGAATATGATAATCAATATATATTTTAATAGAACATCGTAGAAACAAAATATAAATTATCAAAAACTTGGAGAAAAAAAATGTTTATCTTTGGTTTGAATTTGGCCTCTCAAGAAACATGGCGGGTAGCTCCGGCCACTGCGAAATTTATCAGTAAAATCGTTTTTTGGCGACACAAACGTCGAATGTGTAATACAAATCGCCTGGATTTATATTGACACATGCCTCATGAGCCCAGTATTCACATTTTTGGCATTGGATCCAATCTTTGTCAAATGTTTCGCCACAAATGATACATTCGGTATCTTTTTTTTGGCACGCGATTTCGATGCTGCTTTTTCTTTTGTGACGTTCCTTTTCTTTACCGCGATCTTTTGCTTCTTCTTTGGAACTATTGATTTCTCATTAGGTCATTTTGGTAAGGAGATGATGTCAAAATCTCACTTCTTTGCGTTCGTCTTTTTCGAACGAACAGTCTCTTCTCTGAGGCGTCTGGTAGAGGCAACAACGTTTTTAAAACATCACTCACTGTTTGGACGCTATTGGATGGAATTGAAACCTTCTTCTGACGGGTAGATGTGGACGGGCATGTCGATGTTGTTGGGTGGTTATCGCGATCTTCGGGCAGTGCAATATCGGTCAAAGCAGAACACAAAAAGTCCAAATCTGAGAAAATTTCCCGATTGAAGGGCACGTCTGTTTTTCCTGATTAAATCTATGAGGAATTTTGAGCTTTTCTGCTAAATAAAAAGCCAACGATAAAAGCTCTTTTCTCGTTACAGGCATGAGACGATTATCCAGACCTTGATATGCTGACAAAGCTGTTTTTCATATTCAGCAGTAAATGTTTGTTGAAACCGGCCGAGTTTTGGATCAAGATTAATCGAATGACCTTGTTTTATGACCTTAACATGGTCCTGTAGTGTGGTGCGAGGAATCATGTAACGTTCTGCAGCAGCTCTCTCAGAAAAGACTTACATTCAAGAACTTTTTTTATCGCCCTTCTCATGTTTTCGCCACTCCAATTTCCTCGATTTGTTGTTCTCCCTTTGAACTTAGGCATTTTGACACGCGCTTACTAAAACAAAGGACAAGTAATTCAAGCAAACCTTTTTTTTATGAATTTTTGATAAGAAATAAGCATTCGAATGAATGGCCGGAGCTACCCGCCAAAGTGGTGACCGGAGCTACCCGATTCAATTTTAAACAAAATTATGGCTTTAGCACTTAAATAAATATTAACTTTCCCAAACCAAAAATTACACGTAAGATATAATGCTTATACTAAATGTTGGCCAGGTAAACAATATTATTACGTACGTTTTTTCAACGGTGCACTGTTTTCTACTTTAAGCGTAACGTGATCGTGTCTTACAAAAATGAGTGTTGACGTTTTCACGACCGAACACAAAGACAAATTGAGTTCTAGTAGTCGCGCGTCTCTGGTAGGACGCGAAAGAACACAAGACAATGAAAACATTACCCATGTAGGGTGATCGGTAGTGGCCAACGATTGGCCGATGCTCGACGCCGAGCTTGCCAACATTGGCACTCGAGCTTGGCCCGATCATCGACCGAGCCTCGGATGATAAGAGCGGCCCGATATTCGCAATCAATATTGGCCCTAGAATGACTTATGAGAATCGGCCGAGCATCGCGTAGGAGTTCATTCGAGAATCGGCCAACAATAAGTCCCCGTCAAGATTGCCATCATTGGCACTCGAGCTTGGCCCGATTATCGACCGAGTCTTGGCGGATAATTGTGACCCGATATAGATCACCAAAATTGGTCCTGCACGGCAAAAAAAAAATTAATTATTTTTTTATTGTAAGGGGGCGTCCATTAATTACGTGAGGCGTTTAGGGGGGGGGGGGGGGTCGAGCGAAATCTCACCTAATCTCACGTGGGGGAGAGGGGGGCTTCGGCAAATATCACGTAATTTTAGTAATTTTAGTAATTTTAGTAATCACATAATTTTTATCACGTAGGGAGAGTCTCCCTACTACTTTACATGGGGGAGTAAATGGTACTACAACCGCAGTTACTTCTACTACAATTTATTTTCCGTGAACGTATGCATTTTGAAAAATCTCACGTGAGATTAGGGGAGGGGGGAGGGGGTCGAGCATAATCTCACGACATCTCACCAGGGGGAGAGGGGGGGTCGAAAAATCGCCAAAATCACCTCACGTAATTAATGGATGCCCCCTAATTCGTCATTACCTGGTCTTTCGAAGCGATTAGTTCGAAGAAAATATTTCACCTATATGGGACTCGAAACTTGAACCTACCTACTCATAGCCAAGCACGCTGCCCCTATGCTACCGAGTGCTTGTAACATTTGAATCGCACATATGGCATAAGAGACCAAATGGATTCTCATAATTATTTGTATCACATAAACTATATTAATTAGTTAATATCATTGTGATAATTAGAGAGTGTTATCGAATGTTATGTTATAGAATTTTCAAACCTAACCTATATATATATATATATATATAATTCCTCTCTCTCCACTCTCTCTACCGCCACAACCCTTCAATATGTGTGTTGCAATTAAGACAGATCATAAGTTCATTAGTTCAAGTTTAATTTGAATAAATAAATATATTTAAAATGAATAATTCCAATAATGGGTTGCAAGGGGGAAAAATTTGATTTCACGAAAAATATAATTATTTTCAAGAGAAAATAAATAAATAGACGCGGTTAGTTAATATTAATAGAATTTTTCTGTCAGTGTAGGATGGTTCATAAAAATCGGCAGAGTATCGCGTATGAGCTCGTTCAAAAATTGGCCAACAATGAGTGCATTGATTTGGTAGTATATTTCTTAAGAATAATGTCCAATGGACTCGTAAAAAGTATTTATCTCGTTTCTCAACGACTTCGACGCGAAACAATTAATCGTCAATATACGAATTGCGGTTCGATCATGCGTTACTCGGCAGAACATTGGCCTCGTATCGGCAAAAACATGATTGGCGAGTCTATACTTCGTCACACATTGGCCTCATATCGATAAACCAATAATCAACGAGTCTATACTTGGCCGAACATTAGCCTCATATTGGCAAACCAATGATTGGCTAGTCTATACTTCGCCAAACATCGGCCTCGTAGCGACAAGCCAATGATTAGCGAGTCTATGTTTGGCCGAACATTGGCCGCGTATTGGCAAACTAATGATTGGCGAGTCTATACTTCGCCAAACATCGGCCTCGTATCGACAAGCCAATGATTAGCAAGTCTATATTTGGCCGAACATTGGCCTCGTATCAGTAAACCAAGGTTGGCTAGTCAATACTCAGCCGAGCATTGGCGTACAATGGGGTAATCGATCATCGCCCCGCCAACATCGGTCCATGTATTGGCCGTTACGGATCGATTGGTGAAACCTACATGGGTACTAGTAAAGACAAAGCGAGCATACATTTCGGACATGGCCGGGGCTACCCGCTGGCCGGGGCTACCCCCCTTTCCCCTAATGAATTTATGTTTCGATGCCTATACGAATATAAAAACGCCGGCATGATTCTCATACATGGAATGGTTAGAATGTGTGCGCGCGTGACCGAAATTGTCCGCGGTGCTGCGTGCGTTACGCTAGTTGATTTCAGAATGGCAGAAAGAGCGACAGAGAGAGGTGGGGTGGGGGGGGGGGGGGGGGGGGGGCAAAAACAGAGCGAGAGAAATGAAGAGTAAATAGCGAGAGGAGTCGGCACATTGAGACGAAGCGTCTCGCATCACGCGCTACGATCTGTTGTCGAGAGAGCCGACATTCGTTACCGTTCCATCCATCATCATCCATCTGTATTCTCTTGTTTCTCACGTTCTAGATAGGTGTACATTATCATTTTTCTTACTCCTATCGCAATGGTAAAGAGTTTATTATTGGCGAAGCGCTTATCGCTCGCAAGTAAATAATCAAATCAAAGGGAATATCCAAAGAAGTTCTTGCGAAAACATTTTTATACCCTCTTGTATTATTATTCGTATTCTTAAGTCCAAGCATACAGCCGACACCTAGGGTTATACTGCAAATTCATAGTTCAGTGATTCTTTAACAAATTGCTCTGAATTCAATCGTCGTTTTAAGGTACCGTCAAACGGTGTTAAATTGACATTAAATATAACTTTAACAGTTTTTGGGGCTACTTTAACAGAGCGCCAAAATACGGTTCAAATGCGTGCGAGGACATAGACCAATTTTTTTATTAACATTTTTTCTGTTGTTCAACTTTATTATAATGTTGCTCAAGTTGATTTTGATCTCAACGATAATTATAAGACTGATGAAGTACCCGTAATAGTACCTTACGTATTTGATATTTTTATGTAAAATGTTTTCTTAGGGGCCATTCATAAAACACGCGACGCAAATTTTATCAATATTCGACCCCCCTCCCCCTTCCTGTGACGTTTCGTAACGGCTGCCGGTGCCCCCCCACTTGCCGCTCCTGAAAATGACGTGACATGGAGCCCGCCCCCCTTCTGCTCTCGTTTTTCTTTCAACAAAAAGAATCAAGTAAAATACTAAAACCATTTTAATAAGCTTCTTCAGAACGAACAATTTATATTGTTCACTTTAGGGAAATATATATGTAATATATAAAAACGTACAATTTATACGTGGGGTCGTCCATTAATGCCTTAGGCCACTCTAGAGGCCGAAAAAATAGGCTTTTCGGGCATTTTTTTTTTCAGAAAAACTACAAATAAATTCAGGTTACAAAAAAGGGTGTTTATCATACATATCAGTGACTGTATATAATAATTTTTTTGAAGCGATTAATTTTAAAATGGCGGCTGTGCAGCGTTTATCTCAAAACTGCATTTTTTAAATTGGCCGGAAACATAACTCAGACAATTTTCAACCGATTCACTTGAAATGTTGAATATATCTTGAAAAATACATTGTTTATGGAAGTACGTAGGATTTTTTTTTATATTGCATAGTTCATTTGTTATTAAAAATTATCGGACGATTTTTTAGGCAAATTTTTGGAAAGTGAACAATTTCGCCAGATAATTGTTGATAACAAATGAACTATGCAATATAACAAAAAAATCCTACGTACTTCCATAAACAATGTATTTTTCAAGATATATTCAACATTTCAAGTGAATCGGTTGAAAATTGTCTGAGTTATGTTTCCGGCCAACTTAAAAAATGCAGTTTTGAGATAAATGTTACACAGCCGCCATTTTGGAATTGATCGCTTCAAAAAAATTATTGTATACAGTCACTGATATGTGTGATAAACACCCTTTTTGTAATCTCGATTTATTTGTAGTTTTTCTAAAAAAAAAAAGCCCGAAAAAGCCTATTTTTTGGCCCCTAGAGTGGCCTAACCCCTTAATCACGTAGGGCTCAAATAGGGGGGGTTTGGATAACATCACGATAGCGCACGCTAGGGGTAGGGGGCGGGGGTGTTGTGACATATCACGTGTATTTTTTTGTGTTATTGCGCGGACAATGCTATTTAAATATACTGACAATATACTTAGTACAGTCGTGCTGCTTATTGAAATCAGAAAAAATTAAAAGAAGGTTAGTTTTTTGTAGGTTCCGGAGGTGCTAAATCCAAGTTTGCCTAAAAATTGGGGCGTAGGGTTTTTTTTTAGGCGATGAAGGGGGATGGGGGTTAATTGATGCCAAACTAAAATCCTAGGAGCTCGGCGCCGTGGGACAAAAAATGTTCATACAGTCAGAACTTTTCCGGCAAAAGATAAAAATATTTTTATTTTCGTTAACGGATGGAAATATGGCAAAATTCGAGGGTTATTTATATGAACGAAAATGTAGAGAATATCAATCCCTACATTTCGTACATTCAAACGGCACCGGTAAAATTAACCGTTTTTGAGTAATCACGAAAACAAAACTTTCAGAGTATTTCGTCATTCGTTATGGGGGGAGGTACTTTTGAAGTTAAGAGATGATTTTATACCCAATCGACGCGTATTTTTGAGAGCTACAACTTTTTCATTTGAACGGAGTTCGAAACAAATTTCTCGAACAGCTATTCTCAAAATACTGATTTTTGGTACGTTCCCCCACTTTTAGAAATCGAAAATAAAGAGATACGACCCACATGAAAATAAAATATATAAAAAATATATCGAAAAATATATAAAACATGTATTAAATATAATTTGTTCGAAAAGTTGGATATGCCAATTATATTTTTGGGTAAGAGTAAAACCTATGCGATATATAAATATAAATCCATTTAAGATACATCTTAAATATATCAAACATACAAGCTGAATGTATGTTTTATATATTTTGAAGATGGTTGGTTAAGCAACTTGAGTGACAGATGACGTTGCGAATGAAAAACATCTTCACGTCGGTATCTCGCGATGACCTAGCTGCACTAGCCGGAATAAATGATCGGACAAAAAAATTGAAGGTTATGTAATTCTATTCGATTATCGCTCTCTATGCGAACGCAATTAAGTAATTGATCCGATAATTTTAGTTACTCTTGTTAATCCAAGCATTTCTCAATAAACTAATATTGTGTATTGTACGATATGCAGGCGATACGAAAGTTCAACAATTTAACAAGTAGAACTAGCTCAGTGGACAACGTCCCAGCTCATCACTCAGAGGTCCCGGGTTCGAAACCACCTTACGGGCGTGTAAGCGCCTGATATAATTTAAATTTAAACCATTAATATATTTGAAGCGCAAACACCATAATCGTAATTAATGACAACGAAAAATATCGTAAAAGGCTGCAATGATGTAAATAACGTCATAACAAAATTTTTAAGAATATTTCAAATATAGTTTAAATATATTTCAAGTATATCTTAAATACACGTTGAATATAATTCAATATTATTTGAAATGTAGTATGAACATATTTAAAGTATATTTTAAATGGAGTATGAACATATATCATGTACATTTTAGATGTAGTTTAAATACATTTAAAGTATATTTCAATTATAATTAGAATACACTTAAAATACATTTACAGTATATTTTTAGGGTAATTTGAGTACATCGTAAGTATATTTTCAATATAGTTTGAATATACGTAACCGCCTATCCAGCATATATTTTTTATATACATTCTGAAGATCTATTTTGGCCGAAAAGTTTGATATCGCGAATATATTTTTAATACATTTCCCGTATATATTGCATATATCTAATCTATATCTAAGATGGATAATATATATCTGAAATGTATTTTACATCCATTTTTAATATATCGAAAAATATATTTTTACATATATTTTATTTCCGTGTGGGGAGTGTGGCGCTGTGGACAAAAATGTAGCGGAAGGTTCAGGCTACAAATCGTTTCACGGCGGTGAATTCATACGGTCAATAGTTTTCCCAGAATTTCATTTTGAATTTTCAACCCCCGAGAGGCGTTGGCAAAAACAAAATTCAAGGGTGGTCCATAGAAACGAAAATATAAAGAAGATTATTTTCTACATTCATACTCGAAAATTCAATTGTTTTTTAGTTATACAATAAACGATTTTTAAAAATATTTCAACAATTTTTTTACGGGTGAAGATAGGATCGGAGAGGGATGATCAAATACTCGATCGACGCGTTTTTCCGAGGGCTACAAGATTTCCATTTAAACAAAAATTGTATGAATTTTTTCTAAAGAGTTATTGAATTGAAACTGATCTTTCAAAATTTCAGCCCACTTTTTCACCCCCAAAATGATCTTCCCCGACTTTGACGCTTCGGACAAAAATAAAGCCCGGATTTTTCTGAACATTTTGTCTCACGGCGCCGACCTCGTAGGGGTTGTAGTTTGGCATTGATCAACTCTCATCCCCCTTCATCCCCTAAAAAAACTCTACACCCCGATTTTTGGGCAAACTTGCATTTAGCACCCGCGGCACCTACAGAATCATCTGTTAAAAAACTGACCTTCTAATTTTTTCCGATTACGGGGTTTTTCGGCGACAGCACGACTGTACTATTATTTCGTTTTTCATAATACGATACCGCACTCTCTGACACTTTTGTCTGACATTTCTTATTAAAAAAATACACGTGTTGTTGGGGGGGGGGGGGGGGGGGGGTGTAGCCAAGAACCTCACCACCTATCTCCATGGGCGAGGGGGACTCTAAAAGTGGCCGAAAAAACCTCACGTGATTACTGGACGATCCCCATAGTAAGAAATATATTCTTTGTGTTATGTAACATCAATAATACATAATTTGACAATCTTTTATCACGATGCACCTAGAATGCAATGTGTTCCCGAGGAAGCTTCAGGTGAGTCTCAATCGATATCAGAGAAGTTGCGACTTCCTCGTAGTAAGAACTTTGGGTGGGCAGTACAGAAAATTTTCAGCGTCTCAGTATCACCCTTTTCCAGATTTAATATGCTTATGGCGTCTGGTGACTTTTGCTCGATCCCCCTCCCACCCCCCCGTGACAAAGTGTGACGATTTGCCTAACCCCCCACCCCCTCACTGCGTTACGTGTTTTATGAATGGCCCCTTAATAAAGATGACAATTTGATTGTAAACAATCGTTGCTTTTAATTTAATTCCATGTATAATGGACAACATTTTTTTTTTTTAATCTAAATAATGTCAATGTAACCCTTAATCTTTGACATAACTTGCATTTCAATGCCTTATCAAAGAAACCACACACTCGAGGTTATTTTAACACTTAACAAATATATATTTATAATTGTGGGCAGGTGGTGGGGCTTGACTTTCTTATACATGGTATAGAACATAGCCAAAGGGCACATTGTTCTATTGGAGCAAAAAATTTACAGTTTAGGATGTTAAAAAAAAAGTTACCTACAAAAGCTTTCAAAACCTGTTCACCCCCATGGAAATTTATATACGCAAAAATATACTGCAAATTTATTTTATTAATAATTGTAATATATGTGAAATGTATGCCATATATTGAAAATATATGTTGCATATATGTGCCAAATTCAAATTTTCGTAACGTTTTTATATATGAGATGTATATGCGTGGTATTACTGTATATCAATGTATCATATATCAATGATATATGTAGCATTTACCCTGCATATATACCACATATATTCAGCATATATGTTGCATACACAGTGCATACATACCACATATATACTGCATAAATGGTACATATATGCCACATATATACAGATATGCTATGCATATCTGTACGCATAGTGTTTATATGTAATAGCGCACTTTAACTGTAAGTTAAGTTTTTTTAAGTTTAAGTTTTAAGTTTTATTAAGTTTAACTGTAATAGTGTTTATACACAGCATATATTTTTTGTCAGGAATATGTATCAAAAATGCATGCGTCATATATGACGCATACATTTTTGATATATTTTTCTGACAAAAAAATCGATTGAAAATATATCGAAAATATATGCGTCGTATATGCCTCATATATGCAACATATATAGTGTTTATAGGTAGCATATATATTTTGGTCAGAAAAATATTTCGAAATTATATGGGTCAAAAATTTGGTGCATATATACTGAATATATACGTATTATTCTATTTTTCGTCACTATATATGCGACCGATATATATATATATATATATATATATATATATATATATATATATATATATATATATTTATGTAGCATATATTTTCTGCATATATTTTACATACATAAATTTCCATGGGGGAATTAACCCCATTTTACGGTAGTACATGTGCAGATGGCAGAGGGCTTGCGGAAGGAGAATTTCATCGTGGAAATGTTAAAATACTCCTGTTTCGGCATGGAAAAAATCGTTATATAATTAAGGGGTCTGCGTTAACTTGATATTCCGAAAAATACAATTTTTTATTGCATACTTTTAGAACATAGGGTCTAACTTCAGTTTTCACCTTAGAGTATGGTGTCCAGTATCTCTTACACTTTCGTATTGAAAATTCCCGAGTCGAAATTTTTAGCCTCCTCTGAACCCTCGCAGGACCCATTTCTTTTGTAATACATAAGCCGCCAGCCTCCGTTGAACCGACGAAACCTCATTTGTCGAGTTCAGTGCCATGAAGAGACCTCCTCTTGGTCCATGGTAGCCTCTGCTAGACTTCCCAAACCTTCTCTCGACCCCCAGTTTTAGTGAAACGGGCAGAGCACAGGCCTCCTTAACCTGCTTTCAATCTCAAACTGTTGCCTCGACCCCACCTAACCTGCTTTCGGCCCAAATTCGATATCTCCTCCATCATCATTGCATTGTGGCCTGATCGGTAACCCGTTCGATGACGAAAATAATACGAAATTAATAAAAATACATCGTCCCCTTATCAAATTATTAGTGCAATATTAATATGCGAAAACAATCAAATTTGCTTAATATCGATTTATTATTATTTTATAGGCAATTCATAAAAGAATGCTTGTATATACAGTCTTACTGCCATTCTATCGGATTAATGGGCGTTTTCCTGTGAGAAAAAATCTCACAGGAAAATTCTTAAAAAATGCTTCTATAAGCTTACACGACGTTTTTTTTAATCAATCTATAAGCTTACGCGACGTTTTTCGTCCCTGACATTTCTTCTTAAACCCTCTAGTTCTTGAGTTACATTGCATTATCTAGAATTAGTCTTTTTTAGCACAAAATGAAATAACATTGCGAAAAAAATCGTACAAAACTTTATCAAAAACGCATATGGAGTTCCTGCTACCCCGTTCAAGTTTATCATGGCTAAACGCAACAAACTTTTTTTTCATAAGTCATGCGCCCAATTCTCGATGGTCGAAAAAAAGCCGAAAATCAGTCATATATAAAAGTGCGTACCGGGTGGAAAAGAAAATTATAAAAAAATATTTCAGAAAAGCAATATAAAGCTGAATTTATTCCCGTCAAAACGCCGTTCGGCAAATTTGGTTATCTTTTTTCTTACGAAGCTGTGTAACTTTTAGTGCAGCAAGAAATATCGACTGGTGTATCCAAACTTTTAAGCAACGGTATATATTATATAATACTATATATATATATATATTATATTCGAAATATGTGGTTACATTAATATATTCAAATATACACTACCAGTCAAAAGTATTCGGACACTTCAGATAAATGCAAAACTTAATATCACTTTGGATCATTGCAAACTTATGGTTGAATAATAATTATTTTACGAAGATACTATAAAGCTCTGTATAATTACTTATTTATATAGATCTTTATAGGATCTTCGTGAAATAATAAATGAAATGAATTATATTACTCTAACATTATTTGGCAATTATCCAGCGCTCAAAAGTTTTGCGATCATGTGGAGTGTCCGAAAACTTTTGGCTGGCAGTGTAGATCTAAATAACATATAATGTTGATATCTATATGGAACGTTAGGGTGTTAATTATAGTCTATTTCAAGTTCTAAAGGATTGAAATTGTCGGTTTAGAATTCAACCTCATTCGATTTTTCCTTTTTGTTTTTGTTCGTTTTGTTTTTCTTGTTAATTCAATAATGAGTTGATAAATGGCGACGGCCGATTACCGTCGATTTTAAATAAAATGTTTGATTTTTCTTTGTTTTCATTTTTAGCACGTCGAAAATTTAAAAAATATTTCCACGTGTATGTATGAAGCATATTTTTATTTTTTCCGCTAAATATGACATTAACTAACCGCGTCTATTTGATTCTTTTTTATTTGAATTAACTAGATTTTTCATAGAACCAAATTTTTCCTATTGCATTCCATTATTAAAATTATTGATTTCAAAAATGTTTATTTATAGAAAATCAATCTATTTAATATCGTCCAACTACATATTTTATTTGATCCTAATAAATCTGTGATTCGGTTTCATCAATTCAACATTTTCATCTGTTCATAAAAACAATTTAGTCAAGTTCACTGAATGGATCTAGTTATTTTTTTTAATTTACCCTAAATAGAATTTTCGTAGAGTTAACCATTGTTCTATTTGATTGAACTAACGGTCCATCTTTATTGCAACACTCATATCAAAGGGGCGGGGGGTAGAGAAGGTGGAGAGAGAGGAATTTTATATATATATATATATATATATATATATATATATATATATATATATATATATATATATATATATATATATATATATATATATATATATATATATATATATATATATATATAGGTGTGTGTGTGTGTGTGTGTGTGTGTGTGTGTGTGTGTTTGAAAAATCTATAGCATGTTATTCGATAAAACTCTCTAATTATCACAATCATATTAACTAATTCATATAGCTTATGTGATACAACAAATAGTTAGAGGTATTCATTTGGTCTCTTATGCCATATCAGCGACCAAAATGTTATAAGCACTCGCTAGCATAGGGGCAGCGGAGCGTAGCTATGACTAGGTAGGACTAGGTTCAAGTCGCATATAGGGCAAATATTTTCTTCGAAAAAAATCATTTCTAAAGGCCAGGGAATGACGATTTACGGTTAAAAATCCCTGTGGTAAAGCTCTCTATTAAGGAGTTCATTTCATTTTCGATTAATGAAATATTTTATGCATATAGTACGCTTAGCTTTACAGTGTACATTGTAAGCAAATAAAGATTTATTTGAATCTCATCTTTATTAATATATATAAATATCTTTGAAAGAAATATGATCGTAGTAGGCTGTGAGACAAGGAAAAAACCTATTTTATTCAAATAGATTCTATATAAATTAATTTTTTTGTTTAGCAGTGTACAGTAGGCCGAAAGGGGGGGCAGTAGGTTCTGCGGGAGCGCTCGAAGTAGGTCGACCTGAGGTTCCGTAGGTTCAATTGTGACCCTCACCGACCTCCTTTGAGTCAAAAAGTCTACTTTCTGCCATGCCGGAGGTCCATCGGAGGCTCTAACGCATGGTACTTTCAAACATTGTACCCTCCTTTACATACCCAATAATCCGCTCACGCCGATTTCTGCTCGCCTTCATTTTGTGGGTTGAACGCGGCTCGGAAATTTCGACTCGGGAAATGTTCATGAATGTGGTAGATACAACGGTTTGTGCAGATCGCTGTTTGAAAAAAGTCCTTCGCGCTGACCACTGCTGCTCGGAAGTAAATTATTCGAAATAAAAAAATCAAACGCATTTAGTTTTTGCATGAAATTATCTAGTGCTTGGAGAAAGGAATCAATGAAATATTGATTTTTTTTTATGACCGCAATCCAAAGTGAAGGTATCGAAAAAAATTCCATCGAAAAAAATTCCTTCGCTCAATCACTGCTTTTTGATATGTGAAAGAAGTTCGTAAAAGTTGAAGTTGAGCGGTGCAGTGATTTTTCAGATATCGCATTCAGCAATTTTAAAAACGTTATTTCGAGAAAAATGCGTCTATAGCCCGGCGGTTTGTGGAACCTACCTATAAACTCGCTCAATTTTAAGCCGATCGACTTGAAATTTTCGGAAGATTATTTTCGAACTGTTATATTTTGAGAAGTCGTCGAGAACCAAAAAACGATACCCGAGTCAAAATTTTTAGCCTCCTCTGAACCTCGCAGGACCCATTTCTTTTGTAATACATAAGCCGCCAGCCTCCGTTGAACCGACGAAACCTCATTTGTCGAGTTCAGTGCCATGAAGAGACCTCCTCTTGGTCCAGGGTAGCCTCTGCTGGACCTCCCAAACCTTCTCTCGAACCCCAGTTTCAGTGAAACGTGCAGAGCACAGGCCTCCTTAACCTGCTTTCAATCTCAAACTGTTGTCTCGACCCCACCGAACCTGTTTTCGGCCCAAATTCGATATCTCCTCCATCATCATTCCATTGTGGCCTGATCGGTAACCCGTTCGATGACGAAAATAATACGAAATTAATAAAAGTACATCGTCCCCTTATCAAATTATTAGTGCAATATTAATATGCGAAAACAATCACATTTGTTCAATATCGATTTATTATTATTTTATAGGCAATTCATAAAAGAATGCTTGTATATAGTCTTACTCCAATTCTATCGGATTAATGGGCGTTTTCCTGTGAGAAAAAATCTCACAGGAAAATTCTTAAAAAATGCCAGTCTATCCAGTATAAGCTTACGCGACGTTTTTCGTCTTTGACATTTCTTCTTAAACCCTCTAGTTCTTGAGTTACATTGCATTATCTAGAATTAGTCTTTTTTAGCAAAAAATGAAATAAGATTGCGAAAAAAATCGTGCAAAACTTTATAAAAAACTCAAATGGAGTTCCTGCTACCCCGTTCAAGTTTATCATGGATAAACGCAACAAATTTTTTTTTGCATAAGTCATGCGCCCAATTCTCGATGGTCGAAAAAAAAACCGAAAATCAGTCACGCATAAAAGTGCGTACCGGGTCGAAAAGAAAATTATTAAAAACTATTTCAGAAAAGTAATATAAAGCTGAATTTATTCCCGTCAAAACGCCGTTCGGTAAATTTGGTTATCTTTTTTTTTACGAAGCTATGTAACTTTTAGTGCAGCAAGAAATATCGACTGGTGTATCCAAACTTTTAAGCGACGGTACATATTATATAATACTATATATATATTATTCTCGAAATATGTGGTTGCATTAATATATTCGAATATACACTACCAGTCAAAAGTATTCGGACACTTCAGATAACTGCAAAACTTAATATCACTTTGGATCATTGAAAACTTATGGTAGAATAATAATTATTTTACGAAGATACTATAAAGCTCTTAAGTAGAATAATAATAATTATTTTACGAAGATACTATAAAGCTCTGTATAATTACTTAATTATATAGATCTTTATAGGATCTTCGCGAAATAATAAATGAAATTAATTATATTACTCTAACATTATTTGGCACTTATCCAGCGCTCAAAAGTTTTGCGATCATGTGGAGTGTCCGAAAACTTTTGGCTGGCAGTGTAGATCTAAATAACATATAATATTGATAACTATATGGAACGTTAGGGTGTTAATTATAGTCTATTTCATGTTCTAAAGGATTGAAATTGTCGGTTTAGAATTTAACCTCATTCGATTTTTCCTTTTTGTTTTTGTTCGTTTTGTTTTTCTTGTTAATTCAATAACGAGTTGATAAATGGCGACGGCCGATTACCGTCGATTTTAAATAAAATGTTTGATTTTTCTTTGTTTTCATTTTTAGCACGTCGAAAATTTAAAAAATATTTCCACGTGTATGTATGAAGCATATTTTTATTTTTTCCGCTAAATATGACATTAACTAACCGCGTCTATTTGATTCTTTTTTATTTGAATTAACTAGATTTTTCATAGAACCAAATTTTTCCTATTGCATTCCATTATTAAAATTATTGATTTCAAAAATGTTTATTTATAGAAAATCAATCTATTTAATATCGTCCAACTACATATTTTATTTGATCCTAATAAATCTGTGATTCGGCTTCATCAATTCAACATTTTCATCTGTTCATAAAAACAATTTAGTCAAGTTCACTGAATGGATCTAGTTATTTTTTTTTAATTTACCCTAAATAGAATTTTCGTAGAGTTAACCATTTTTCTATTTGATTGAACTAACGGTCCATCTTTATTGCAACACTCATATCAAAGGGGCGGGGCGTAGAGAAGGTGGAGAGAGAGGAATTTTATATATATATATATATGTGTGTGTGTGTGTGTGTGTGTGTGTGTTTGTTTGAAAAATCTATAGCATGTTATTCGATGAAACTCTCTAATTATCACAATCATATTAACTAATTCATATAGCTTATGTGATACAACAAATAGTTAGAGGTATTCATTTGGTCTCTTATGCCATATTAGCGACCAAAATGTTATAAGCTCTCGGCAGCATAGGGGCAGCGGAGCGTAGTTATGAGTAGGTAGGACTAGGTTCAAGTCGCATATAGGGCAGATATTTTCTTCGAAAAAAATCAATTCTAAAGGCCAGGGAATGACGAATTACGATAAAAATCCTTGTGGTAAAGCTCTCAATTAAGGCGTTCATTTTATTTTCGATTTATGAAATATTTTATGCATATAGTACACTTAGCTTTACAGTGTACATTGTAAGCAAATAAAGATTAATTTGAATCTCATCTTTATTAATATATATAAATATTTTTGAAAGAAATATGATCGTAGTAGGCTGTGAGACAAGGAAAAAACCTATTTTATTTAAATAGATTCTATATAAATTAATCTTTTTGTTTAGCAGTGTACAGTAGGCCGAAAGGGGGGGGCAGTAGGTTCTGCGGGAGCGCTCGAAGTAGGCCGACCTGAGGTTCCATAGGTTCAATTGTGAGCCTTACTGACCTCCTTTGAGTCAAAAAGTCTACTTTCTGCCATGCCGGAGGTTCATCGGAGGCTCTAACGCATGATACTTTCAAACGTTGTACCCTCCTTTAGATACCCAATAATCCGCTCACGCCGATTTCTGCTCGCCTTCATTTTGTGGGTTGAACGCGGCTCGAAAATTTCGAC